>JBBBWG010030987.1:0-46792 GCA_037176905.1 Azolla pinnata | reverse complement strand
GCGATGACCAAGAGTCTTTCGACGGACCGATTTCGGTCCTTACGCAATCGGATGGGCGTGGAGCTGATTTCGGACTAACTACGGAGATAGTTGCAACTTCTACGGCGATCGCACTTCTACAAGTAATCGGAATTGTGCCCGATCGTAATTTCACGATTTTTCGTGACTTCCGATCTTCCGGTTATTCGTATCTTCCGTTTTTTCGTGACTTTCGTTCTTTCGGAACTTCTGACTTTTCGTAAGCCTACGACTAATCTTGCCAGTGCCCGATCGCACTTTCCGATCGCACTACTCTGTAGTATATCAACCCCCTTTGTAAATCTGTAAAACCTATATATCTCTTTTTTTTCTTTTACGGATTTTCAGAACACGCCCATTACGGGGGAGTGTCGAATACGGGCATCTAATGGCCGTGTTCACAATGTCCATAAGTGGACGGGTCGGGCCATATTTGTAATATGTCGGAATGACTTGTGCCCTAGCCTGGGGGTATAAATATCAGGCTTGTATGGTCATCCAAAGTTGGTTGCTCCAACTCAGTTAATGGAAGTTCCATTTTGTGCCTATCTCTCTCTTTCCTACTCTCTCGTGTCTTGGCCGCCACAACCAACTGAACAGATCTGAAGCCTCCTCCATCAGATCTGATCTTCTCTCAGCATCTACCCATTTCTTAACGCCTCCACCATACTGTTGGAAGCTAGCGCTTGTTCCGCCTGACGACCTTCGTCCCCAACAGAACAAACACCCAAATAATATGCATGATAAATTTGGTATGAGGCTTTTTTTTGTAAGATAGATTAAAAATAAAAAGCAGTTAGCCACAAATAAAACAATACCAAGTTTAGTGGAGCCCGACCACTAGCTTTAGTGTCTCAAACCGCTATATAAAAGGGGTCCTATTCAAATGAAAGAGAGGTAATTGAGAGCTCAGAAGAATAGAGGAAACTTGGGAACCCAAAAGGAGGAGAGTTGAAGATCTAAGCCCTAATGTCTAAACCCTAATCCTCTCATATCCAAACCTCACTCTTCAATCACTACAAATTGACACATGACACATTAGTTCGCGTACGCTTCAATCACTACAAATTGTCTTACATGATTCTTATGAAATATGATTAAATAAGAAAATCAAAACTAAATAACATTATGGCATTGCAATTGTGTGTATGTGTCACTCAATTGATCAAGTTTCACATGTGGATATGCACATCTAAGTAGATTCGATGCATGTGCGTTGAGCATATAAAACATCTAGGCATTTGTAATGTATGAGTGTCTTGTATGCACATTATACATCAACGACATATACTTGGGGTTTTTTGGTGGAAGGGTCTTTTGAAATTCTATTAGTTTGAATGAGAACATCAAAGGTTTGTCCAATATCAACAACATGTGTGAAGGCTACTTGAGAGGCCAAACAAAAGGATAGCCTCACTAGAGTGTGAAACTAAAAGGATGAACTACAAGTAGTTGCCATTCCCTTGTTTTTATCCAACATATTTAGCATTGTTAGACTCTTGTCACAGTCTTACCATAATCCAAACCGGGATAGTCAATCTAATTATAGACTACCTAAAATTACGCACCACTAATTTAGGAGATATATATTTGGTTGTAGCAGCTACATAGAGATAGAAAAGCAAATCGTCGCTTTAAAATTCTATAAAACCTAAGGAGGTTGGGATTTTTGTTTCGTGTTTTGAGAGGAATGATTAATCGTGATAAGTGGTCAACTCTTACGACTCTAGTAAAGCCTCTATATCGTAGTGTTCATACCATGAGTCCAGGTACATGTGAGCTAGTTTATTATGAAATGAAGGGTGTTATTTTCAATCATACACATGATGTGAACATATAAAGCTAGGATTTATGTCCACAAAAGAAGGGCTAACATGGGATCTGTACACACAGATTTTGGGAGTTTGGCAAAGGTCTAGGCATCTTTATCCTATCTCTTGTCGTTTAGCTTCTCCGTGAATCAGCTTAATGAGTAGTAACTTTTATTGTCGCGGAAAATTCATCAGCAGAGTTAAAACAGGCACGATTCAAATAAAATGTAAATGCATCCCATCATCTATCCATATATAGCTCTTGTACTTGGACATCACTTTTGATCCGTTCTGGAAACATTTGTCAATCAGTCTCTAATTGATGGTGTCAAATCTCTTATTCTCTCGTGATTTACAGTTGATCAAATTGAGCCTCTCGTATTTATTAACATCTGCTTGGGCTGATATGACCCATGAGACAAAGCGTACAATAATGTTTGTGCATCCAATCATCTACTGTTTATATAATGTAAAAGATCATGGTTACAATTTAGGAAGAGAACCATTGGACTTGGTAGTTGGTAGTAGTGTGAAATCTCCCTTCCACAAGGCCCACCTACGGGTTCCTTTTTTTTTTTCCTGGATCAGAGTTCAGTTTTGGACGCAAATGCGGGTTGTGTGAATGCTTTTAAAGATTACTGAGAGACGAGATCGTGCACAAGTTGCCTGACAAACCCCCCCTTTTTAACAATCCGGTTGTTGTCGAGATCGTGCACACAACTTTGCGGCTACTTGACTGATGTGTATGTAAATCCAGCTGCGGAATAGATCTGATAATGTCTCTGATCAGATTGTAAAGACAACAACCTGATGGAACATGGTCTAGGCTTTTGATTGGCCTCGCTCGATATGATGATGGGCTTCTGTAAGCGAACGTGCAGGTGCGATGCATGTCAGGCCTTTACAAACATTTTCATATGCAAAAGTTGTTGTCAATCAGTGTGTTTTTCCAGGGATGTTATGTTAGATCCAGCTGGTTACTGAATGGTCTGGTTCTGGAGCTCTTCTGATCAAGATCAGTCTTCAAATGAACACATTTGTTCTGATCAGGATCAATCCGTCTGAACTAGAGCTGATCTGATCAAGATCACTCTAGTTTGAAGCTGTTCTAATTGGGGATCAATTGGTTTGTTTTAGGAGTTGTTTTCTGATTCGGGATCGGTTGGTCTGGATTCTGGACTGAAGCTGTTCTCTGGATCTGTTCTGGTCGAGATCAATCAATGCGGTCTGGCCCTATTCTGATCGGGATTCAATCGGTCTGGCCTAGAACTGTTCTGATCTGGGATCGATAATCGGTTTGGCCTAGAGCCGTTCTGATCAAGCTTGGTCTCGTCTGAAGCCGTTGTGATTATGGCCAATTGGGTTTGGTCTGGAGCTATTTTGATCCCAGGGAATTGGTTGTTGTTTCTGATTAGGACACAATTGGCCCTGGTCTGGAGCTGTTCTGATCAGGACATAGTTGGCCCTGGTCTGGAGCTGTTCCGATCAAGATCGGTCTTCTGATCAGGACACAATTGGCACTAGTTCTAGAGCTGTTCTGACCAAGATCGGTCTTCTGATCAGGATCGATGATCGGTAGCCGTTCCGATCGGAAGATCGCCGCGAATCTGAAGAAGCTGTTCTGATCGGGAGGATTGGTTGAGTTGGTCTCGAGCTGTTCTGAATCAGGATCGGTCAATCTGGCACGTATATAAACAAACCCTAAAACCACACATAAACCCTAAAACCATAATCTCAGAGACAAACCCTAGAACCGATCTCTATTTCTGGAGCTGTTTCTTAAAAATAAAATTTCCGGGTTATTTTGTTTTATTTTTAGCTGCTATTATTATTATTATTATTATAACAAAAAATTCCAAATTGTTTTGTGGGTTTCTGTGGCCTTTGCTTCTCGAATTAAAAACACTCTTATTTATTTGTTAGTTATTATTTATTTTGTCTTTTTGTTACCGCTTCCTGGCTTTTGTTTTTTCCCGCCCGTAAAAAAACAAAAACCACATTTTGTTTTTTGTTTTTTACATATCCAGCCTGTAAATTGTTTTTTTTAATGTTTTTAAAAAAGGGGCACGAACAACGAGGGATGGGTCATGCATGCGCATGCGCGGGGCATGCCCATGCCATCATGCACATGCCCACGCACACACATCCATCCATCTAGATCCATGCCCATGCCCACGCCACCATCATGCCCATGCATGCATGCGTCGCGACGTCCGTGCGTACACATCCATCCATGCATCCTCTCGCCACATGCATGCATGCGTGCGTGCATACACCCACATGCGCGCACATCCATCCATGCATCGTCTCCCACGCATGCATGTGCGCGCGCGCGTGCATACGCACAGGCACACATCCCTCCATGCGCATGCATGCATGCGTCGTGCGTCCATGCATACGAGGGTGCACACATCCCTCCATGCATCCCCTCGCTACGCATGCGCATGCATGCACGCGCATGTGCATGCATGCTACCCAGGGGCACACATCCATGCATCCATGCATGCGCATGCATGCTACCCAGGCGCACACACCCATGCATCCATCTTCTGCATACATGCAGCGCATGTGCCATGCCGTGCGGATGAGTATGCATGCATGCATGCATGCATGCGCACATCTGCGCACGCATCCATCCGCGCATCCTCTCTCTACGCGGCAGCGCACATACATCCTCTCTCTGTCTCCTTGTAGAGAGAGGATGGTGGCGCAGCATCCTCTCTCTAGGGTTTCTTGCCAGTTTTAAAAGTGGGAGCTTAACTGTCTGTCGGGCGATGGCGGAGCAACCCTAAGCTCTGCTTCTGCTTCGTCTTGATCTTCGTCTTCTGCTGCTTCTGCTTCTGCTGCTGCTTCTGCTGCTTCTGCTGCTTCGGCTTCGTCTGCTTCGTCTGCTTCTGCTTCTGCTGCTGCTTCTGCTGCTTCGTCTGCTTCGGCTTCTCTCGCAGAGCGAAGGAGAGCGAAGGCGAGAGAGAGAGAGAGAGAGAGAGTAGCATCGAGAGCTTCGTGGAGATCCGGCCATGGCCCACGGCAGCGCCGCGCCCCTGCAGGAGCCGCTCGTCGCCCGCCCCAAGCGCAAGAAGGAGATCGTGGACTACCTGGTGAAGTTCCGCTGGGTCCTGGTCATCTTCGTGGTGCTCCCCATCTCCTTCCTCTTCGGCCTCGCCTCCTACGTGGCGCAGAAGCGGTCGGCGTGGAAGTCGTACGCGCGGAGGCAGAGGGAGCACGACGCGAACGTGGCGGCGGTGGCGAAGCGGCTCAAGGAGCGGGACCCGAGGCGCGACGGCCTGGTGTGCACGGCGCGGAAGCCCTACATCGCGGTGGGGATGCGGAACGTGGACTACAAGCGGGCGCGCCACTTCGAGGTAGACCTCTCCGCCTTCAACAACATTCTGTCGATCGATGCGGAGGCGATGGTGGCGAGGGTGGAGCCGCTGGTGAACATGGGCCAGATCACGCGCGAGACGGTGCCGATGAACCTGGCGCTCGCCGTCGTCGCCGAGTTCGACGACCTCACCGTCGGGGGCCTGATCAACGGCTATGGCATCGAAGGAAGCTCCCACATCTACGGCCTCTTCGCAGACACGGTTCTCGCCTACGAGGTCGTGCTCGCCGACGGCAGCCTCGTGAGGGCCACCGCCGACAACGAGTTCTCCGATCTCTTCTACGCGATCCCCTGGTCGCAAGGCACTCTCGGCCTCCTCGTCGCCGCCGAGATCAAGCTCATCCGCATCAGGGAGTACATGCGAGTGGCCTACAAGCCCGTCCGCGGATCGCTCCGCGACCTCGGCAACGCCTACATCGACTCCTTCACCGTGCCCCACGGGCAGCAAGACTCCTCGGACCTCGTCCCCGACTTCGTCGAGACCATGATCTACAGCCCCTCGGAAGCCGTCTGCATGACGGGGCGCTACGCTTCCGCCCTCGAGGCCAAGGCCAAGGGGAACACCATCAACGAGCAGGGATGGTGGTTCAAGCGCTGGTTCTACCAACACGCCCAAACCGCCCTCGAGCGCGGCGAATTCGTCGAGTACATCCCCACCCGCGACTTCTACCACCGCCACACCCGCAGCATCTACTGGGAGGGCAAGCTCATCCTCCCCTTCGCCGACCAGTTCTGGTTCCGCTACCTCCTCGGCTGGCTCATGCCCCCCAAGGTCTCCTTCCTCAAGGCCACTCAGGGCGACGCCATCCGCAACTACTACCACGAGAAGCACGTCATCCAGGACATGCTCATCCCCCTGTACAAGGTTCCCGATGCGCTCGAATTCTCCCACCGCGAACTCGAGGTAATGTAAAAAGCAAATAACAAAACGAAACGCGTTTTTTTTTTTGTTTTTGGCTTCTTTGGGTGCTTGCTTTGTTGTTGCTCTTTTCTCTTTTGCCGGTCTCACATGCATGAGGGACACGACTTTCTCCCTTAAAAAAGTATTACTTTTAAGGTTGTGGGGTTTTCGATCAGGCAGAGCATGGGCCCGTCCCTTTTCACTCCGGTGTTTGATCACGTCGACTATGCCTCGTTTCTTTTGGGTTTTTGGTTTTTTTGATGATGTGGGGCATGGCTTGGTCCTCTCTGAGTCTTTGATGTGGAGTACGGGATCAATTCTTTTTGGTTCTGATGCCGGGGAACATGGTTTGATTGATCCTTGTAGGGTTTTTTGGTGTTGTCGTTGATGAGGTTCAACATGACTTCATCCATTTGGGTTTTTGATAAGGTGGGGGAACATGGGCTTGATCCTCTTTGGGTTTTCGATGCTCGGATGTGTAGCCCTATGTTATCTGCCTTGATTATTTCTTCCGACACTTTTGGGTTTTTGATGATTTGCAACATGCGTTGGACCGTTTTGGGTGGTTGGGTCCCTTTCTTGAGTATGCGATGTGGAACATGTCCTAGCCCTTTTTGGGTTTCTGATGGTGTGGAAGATTAGGCTTGGTCCTTCAGATGATGTGGGATCCAGGGTTGATTCTTTTAGGGTTTTGTTGTGTGGAGCATGAGTTTCATCCTATTCGGCGGGTTTAGGCTTGATGCTCTTTGGGTTTCTGATGGTGATGTTTAGCTCTATCCAATCTGGCTATGTCCACACAAGCTGTACAAGTTCCCAGTGAAGACGATGATCTACCCAGAGCCAGGATTCGAACGGCACCAGCGGAAGGGTGATACGCCATATGCGCAGATGTACACAGACGTGGGGCTCTACTATACACCCAACCCAATACTGAGAGGGGAGGTTTTCGACGGGGTGGAGGCTTGCCGTCGGATCGAGCAATGGCTTATTGAGAACCACGGATTCCAGGCGCTGTATGCTGTTACGGAGCTCAATGAGAAGGACTTCTGGCGCATGTTCGATAACAGCCTCTATAACCGAGTGCGTGAGAAGTATAAGGCTGTGGGCACCTTCATGAGCGTCTATTACAAGTCGAAGAAAGGCCGCAAGACTGAGAAAGAGGTCCAGGAGGAAGAACAGAAATTGACTGACAATGCTTATGCTGATGCTGTCGAAGCTGCTTAGGGCAGTAAGAAGAAAGGCCACCATTCTTGGGTCGTTTGATCGATCCGTTTCTTTTTCCTTGCTCCTGCTGGGCCAATCTTCAGGTTAATGCTGATTCTTTCTGCCTTGCATTTTTATTTTGTGTAGCTTTCCCCGTTAGTGCGTTCTAGTTGTCTAATGAAAAAGGCTGGAGAAATAATCCTTCCAAAACATTCTCTTTTTCTGTGGCTTGAATTGCAACCCAAATCCCGCTCTTCTTTGGATGAAGCAACAGCATCAGGAGAAATTAGCTTGGGTGTTGCAATATTTTTGATTCTTGAGTTTTAACCTCCGCAAGAGACTAGAACAGTGCAGCAAATTATGCCAGCAGCCAGCCCTTACTATTCTTTTCTTGTTTGCTACTTTGGATAGTATGGAGCTATTATCATGTGCTAGGCTCTTGGATTGAATTGCTTTCACTATCTTCTTTGCTATGGTTTTAATCCAAAGTTTACTTTGAAAATGAATGGCTCCCAAGATATATATGTACACTTTTAACTAAAAGTTCTTTGCTATCACTGGTTGAGTGGGTTCTTATTTGGTTCTCAGATACCTTAATATTTGAATCAACTTGGGAGCTTCGGGAATTTCAACATGATGATGATGTGAACTACATAAGCGATGGGTTTTTGTAAAATCACAACGAATGTATGTACTAGCACTGTATTGGTTAGTTTATAACTATTCCCAGACATTTTAGATTTATGAATAGAGCCTCTAAAGATAATGTTTCATTGCGTGGTCAAATTGTTGAAAATCATTGGCATTGGGGATGGGCGTTCTAGCGATTGAGCACATAATGTTTGTAAGGTATGTTGAGCAAGTATGCTTGTGTGTTGCTGGGATGCTTAATGTGAATTCCGAAAGCTTTTCCCGTGATCATTGGGTTATTCCTGCTTTTGTACTTACTCAGGTATATGGTTAAGAGCTTTTATGATTGTCAGTCATCTCCTTGTAGAGTCGGATTGAGTCGATGCATAAAACAGGGGATAATAAATGTAGAGTCAGATGAGTTAATGCATGAAGCAAGGGATATGAAACACGTTCGTTCTCGAGTCAACGCATATGACAAGGGATAAGAAAAGTATCTATGAAAAATCTCGAGCTCAAGTCTTTTCCAATATTTACCTCAGGCATTTCATTTGTGGATGGGTAATTGCCAAACACAGAAGATCAGCGTAATAATGTAGCTTAGGAGGGAAATTACATCATATCTCAACAAATCATATACACATGTTTACATATGTATTTAATCACTTTGGGCTAACCAGTGTAGTTTAAAATTGGTTTGGGGTTAATCAGTATAGCCATGAATTAGATTTGAATTTGCATACTCAATGAGCTCACTTAGCCCTCACCAAGCGCCATGAGAATAAGAGACCAAAACTGAAAAGTGCCAAGTCCCAGGCTAACAAGTTAAGTAAAATTAGGTGGTTAGGTAGAAATTACCTCTGGCTACTTGTGTATATGATTCCCAAATCATGCATTATGTGCAGAAACAATGTGCTAGAGGGAAGAGATTAATTGAGACCTCTACTAACCTCATCAGCCTTCATCACAATCTATCACTGATTAATAGTTTTGACTCGGTAAACTGAGTGGTGGAGCACATTTTACTCCATGCTTCAAAAGCTTTGATGGGCACAGATTAAGATCTAGAGAGTATTCTGTTGTAAATTCTTTGGGCTGTATGCTGCACTACTTGAATGAATATTATAAGTAGCAAGGATTTCACCAAATAGCTGTTTACTGTCCTTGATCTCATCATTCACGAGACTTATTTTGCCTTTATTGCAATCACAAATGTATACCTGTCGAATACTTGAAACATGCATCTAAACAAAATTTGTAAATTTTCAGCATTAGAAAATGAGCATTCTCTCAGTTTTTACATTAGGATTGGTTGGGAAACCTCATAATATATAATTACAAAAATGTGAAAGATTGGGATAGCTGCACCATACCATGTTAATGCTCTGATTCACACAACCATTTGTGCACATATCATCGGCAGCCTTTAGCAATAAAATAGATCTCTCTTGAGGTGGGTCTAGTGGCTTTGGGCCTCAACCAGAAGGTAGACTTGAATCGCCCTTTGCAAAGCTTTGGGAAACCTACGCAGAACAGCAAAAACACCGGTGTCAGAGCACTTCTCCATGTGCTAAAGATTTCCGAAACAGTAAAGGAGCTTTCTAAATGCTTCCCTACATCTACATTTTTTCCTCGCTGGATCCAGAAGGTCCACAGACAATGGAAACAGTGAGGAAACCAAGAAAAAGGAGCATTACTCTAGAATGTTTTAGGTGTATTTTGGCAAAATTTGAGATGTATAATGGAAAAAAATAAGTGGATTTCATGTGGATTTCATGAAAGACGAGGGCCGGGAAAAAAGGAGAAAGAAAGAGGAAGTCAAAAGAACACCACAAACCTTGGCTTTCCTGTCCTTCTAACAATTTGATGACAAGACTACCACCAGGAAGAAGCAATCCCTTTTCTTTACCATTATCAGACTTGGATTCGTCATCATCGATGCACCCTAATGCCAAATGTAGCACCTTTGATCCAAGCTCACCAGATAGGGCTGCATCTCTTGACCCAATACCGGACACAGAAGGGCACATATCCGATAGTATCACCGAGAATCCCTTTTCCTACCATATTTTCATTCAGGAAGCATGACTATAATTAGGCAGGAGAACCCCTTTATCAGCCGTAAAGGTATCTCTTAGGAAACATATTGTTTGTAGGTAAAAAGAAAAGGAATTGCAGAAATGTGGGGATGTAATGATAAATTTCGCTATAAATTCTGCTCTCATATAACATGCTAACACTGTTTATGATTTCCCATTTTGTGCAAGGTGAATCGTTTATCAAATCGGCATGATATATCATCACTTTAATGCATCATTGCCTCATAATGACATTAAAGCCAATTCTACTATGCAGTTCAGCTAAACAAATCGCTTTGCACAAAAGGGTAGTGTAAAAATTGTAATGTTTGGCATGATCAGAACGATTTGCTAACCACACATGCATGGTGCAACAGAATGTTTGGGTCGATTTTCAATACGTCAGCACATAGTGTTTGCACTCTACGATCGCAATGATCCGATGGCACCTTCACCTTCTGTACTGCACAAGAATAACCGCTAATCAGCTCATTCACCCAATAATGCTTAGTCTACTCTTTTCTCTTAGTTACTTCTTTGACATCTTTTCTCTAGTGCACATGAAAAGGATGCTCTTTTAAAGCCCTCACCTTGACATCGACCCCAAGCACAGAACCACCCTTTTCAAGCGGGCCGAGACTTTGACAAGCAACCTGAAAAAAGGAAGTGCCACAAAACAATTGGCGTGCTTAGAAGCTTTCAAATGAAATAGACAGACAAACACCTGCAATGGAGCTGCATTCATCTCTTGCTACTCAAATTCCTATATACATCCGTGGTATGGTAATTCCCTGCTTCTTCATCAACATCTAAACACGTTCAGTTCAATCAAGAAAGTTTCCTCCAAACACTGCATCAGCATGAGCTGATTTCTACAGCTGAATCCAGTGTGTCAGCAAAGACAAACACCTGCAATAGAGCTGCATTCATTTTTTGCTTCTAAACTTCCTCCTATATACATTTATGGTATGGTGATCCCATATTTCTTCATCAACATCTAAACACGATCAGTTCAATCAAGAAATTTTCATCCAAACACTGCATCAGATTGAGCGTGATTTCTACAGCTGAACCCAGTATGTCATCAGATACAGCCCAATCATACGTATAATTATATATGTTATTCGTGTGTGTGTATTTCATATATATGCATTCATATAAATACAATATGTGGTGTAGTTGCATAACAGCCTTGGAAACATCTGTGCTATGCCTTTGGGCTTACCAAAAGACCTTTTTTAAACACAATTTCTATATTTTGAAGTGTATGCGGTGAAAGGGAATTGAACCTGTTGTGGTGCAGAACCCAATCCAGACTCATTTCATACAGGTATGATGTCTGTCGATCATGTGAAATATGTTTATACAAATCGATCAAGCGATGATTCGGATTCATACGGCCTCATCAGGGAGAGGATTATGGATAATTTTCCACATTTGCCTCCAAACAATATACATTCTCTGTGTATATTTTCACATGCATACACTCTGTGTACGATGAATCCAGATCCAAGGGTTGTGCTGACTCTTACCTGCATCCATGCTCCGGGAGCACACCCAAGGTCGAGAACAGAAGCTCCAGGCTTGATGATGTAATGCTGCTTCTGGATTTGCAGAAGCTGCAACATGTTTGCAAGACATTCAGTCCTACACCTTCAGGAAACGAGAGAAAAGGAAAAACCCACCATCTATCTCCACAGAAGCTGTAACCAATTTTCTAGGGTTCCGAGAGAACTGGTGAGGAAACGGTTTAGGGGTTTTCCAGGAAAAAGCTTTCCGAGTAGAGAAAATGGGTCATGTACTCTCTAATCATCTCGCGACGTGTGATGAGACCGAGAACCCACCTTGAATGCAGAGCGAGCGACGTAATGGAGGCGTTGGGCCTCACGGTAGAAGAAATCGGGCAGCGCAGAGCTCATCTTTAGGGTTAGGGTTAGGGTTAGGGTTTAGGGTTTAAGCTCTGCAGGTTCCATGTCCAAAACAGTTGGGGAGAAACAAAGATCTACAATACTAACCCTCTTAATCAACAAAATCTAGGAATTGTGAGTGATTAAGGGCATCATTAATGGGTGATTAGTTACAAGCAATTCGCGGCCACTTAACGTTTGTGGGATCATCGAGTGATTAAGTCACTAATGGGCAAATTTGGTTATAAATCCCGATTGACCAGATGAGGATCGTGCGGTAGCTTCTGCACGAATTTCTAGCATTTCAAAATGGTTGATCTTAGAACTATTATTATGGGACTCGTGTGTGATTAAGGGCATCATTAACCAATGGTTAGTCGTGAGCCCTAGGACGCATGTGATTATGCATTTGCTCATCTTGGAACCTTTCTGATCATGAGAACTAGCAATCGATGAGGAAATGACCTGATAAATATCCGAGCAAGCAACAGTTGTCTGTTGAAACCCAATGATCCATCGTTGCTATTCGTTGTTCTCTTCCACTTCATATATAGAGGTAGGGTTTAGGGTTTAGGGTTTTAGTCATGTCCTATATGATGATTTACTTCGATTTGTTATAGAATGTCTCATCGACTGTGTCACCAAAATAACAGCTAGACAGACAAGATTTACTTCGATCGTTCTTGATCTCATGATTGAGATTGAGAAGTGGATAACATGCCATGGGAGAGAACTTAGGGTCTAGGGTTTGGTTAAGGAGAGTTTAGGTATCTTAGGGTTTAGGGTTTAATTAATGAGATTTAGGGTTTCAACAAGCATCTGCCTTGTTGAATTTTTGCCAAAAAAACTGCAAAATTATATAACCCGGTCCAAAAACTTCTTGGATGCAAAAATCAAAAAACTCCAAATGTTCTTTCTTATCTGATTTTCGGGAGCTTACAATCCATCGAATGAAAAATAAATCAGCCATCAACAACACACACAACTCCTCAGAGCAATTAAATTCGACTGTATAAAACGAACGAATCCATGTTCTTTTCCTGATTCTTCAGTCTTCAAGGATTATGATGTATATAAATAGATATGTAGAAAAAATTCGAAGCTTATCGGTTTTCTTCAAGTTCTATCCTTCCGAGAGATTTCGGGGGGCTTGGGATTAAGACTTCTCGATCGATTTCTCGATCAAATCTGCTGCATCCTGCACTGTGGAGATCAATTCAGCCCCGCTCTCATTCACACTGATGTTGAATTCCTCTTCCAGGGCCATGACAATCTCCACCTGCATATCACATCAATGATTTCTTCACATAACAGCATCATCACATATAGAAGAGTAGGGTAGAGATTTGTTTCATTTCTTTTCTCAGCTAGAAAAAAAAAAATGTGTAAGAAAAGAAGCTCCAGAAATCAGCAACATTTGCATTGGTTGGGCTTTGACTTCATGCAAATGTGCCAATATATATCTATACCGGATGTAGTGAATCTGTATGTGCCGATATAGATATATCTGATCTCCAGAATCTGTATGTATCAATAGATAGATAGATATATATACCTGATCTAGTGAATCTGCCCCCAAATCTTGAAATTTTGAGTGAGGTTTAATGGTGTCAGATGGAGTGGCCAACTGCTTTGCAACTATTTCCACAACTTTCTGAAGCGTTTCTGGTGATGCTGTAGATGCTGTGGCCTGTTTTTAGAAAGCAAATGACCCATCAAACACAACTATCCAATTCCTTTCAGAGTCTCTGCATGGCTGAAATTATGTTTAGCCCATTTTACAGCACAAAAGATCCGTCAAAAACACACAATCCAAATCACAAAAGATCCGTCAAAAACACACAATCCAAATCACAAAAGATCAGTCAAAAACACATAATCCAAATTGGAGAACTATTTACAAACACATATTGGTGTTCATATGCATACATTCATATGCGTGTATGTATGCATATGCTTATGATATGGCTTCCAGCTTTTTACCTCACCCAATTCCTTCAGAGTCTCTGCATGGCTTGAATTAAGTTTAGCCCATTTTACAACACAAAAGATCCGTCAAAAACACACAATCCAAATTGCAGAACTATTTACAAGCACATATTGGTGTTCATATGCATACATTCATATGCGTGTTATGTATGCATATGCTTATGCTATGGCTTCCAGCTTTTTACCTCACCCAATTCCTTCAGAGTCTCCACATGGCTTGAATTATGTTTAGCCCATTTTACAACACAAAAGATCCGTCAAAAACACACAATCCAAATTGCAGAACTATTTACAAGCACATACTGGTGTTCATATGCATACATTCATATGCGTGTTATGTATGCATATGTTTATGCTATGGGTTCCGGCTTTTTACCTCACAAGTGACCTTCAGCTTTCTCGATAACCCCATGCTCCCCAAAGATGCTGTGCTTTTTACTCCAGCCGAAAATGCCTTCCATGCAGAAGGAGCAGTAGATCAGTCATACGAAGATCCCTAACCATAAAAAACGCTTGGAGAAACCAATGAAAAACCCTAGATTGCCACAAAGAGTCCAAATAAAAGACCCCCGAATTTCCACGTCAAGACAAACAAAGCTTCAATGCTTGATACGACCCCACAAAACCCTAATTCTCCAATGAAGGGCAAAATAGGACACAAAATTTAGCAAAACCCCGACTATCCAGTACAGCACAAAACAAACCCTAGAATCTAAAAAAACCCAAATTTGCAACGACGGCGCAAAAACAAAGCCCAAAATCTAAGAAAATCCGAATTCACTGACAAAACAAAAAACCCAAAATCTAAGGGGGCCTAATTTTCCAAAACACAAACGCAAAACAGAACCCAAAAGTACCTGGGTTGTGAAGGAAAGTGAAGAAGGAAGGGTAACGGATGAGAGGAGGGAAGAAGAAGAAGAAGCCATTGATTTAAGGGTGTGTGAGGGCAAAACCTCTTTTCTTGCTTTGCTTGCTTGCTTCTTCCCTTCAACCTGTGTATAAAACAATGGCTTTTTCTGACAGCATTGGAAGGACAGGGTATATGTAAGGGGTGGAAGGAGGGGGAGGTTTTCCTGCTTTTCTGGCTTTCAGAATGTGCTCTGTTCCAGCAGGGTTCTCTCCATGGTTTCTGGGGCTCTTTTTTCACACAAAGTTCATGCAGGAGGAGGAAGCTGCTTCATGCTTGTGTTGCCCTCTAACCTTCTTCTTCTTCTTCTTCTTCTTCTTTTCTTTTCTGGGTTTGTTTTTCCCTTTTTTTACACCACAGAAGAGAAGAGGTGCCAGAGTAGAGCTGACAGAAGAAACTGTTAAAAAGAAAGTAAAAGAATAGAGAAACAGAAGAGCAGAAGAGGTCAGGAGAACCTGAAAACAATCCGTTGGAATCGGATTCTGTGCGCGATTCTGTTCGCGAATCAACAGAAACAGAACAAGTTTGGTCAGAGGTGCCAGAGTAGAGCTGACAGAAGAAACTGTTAAAAAGAAAGTAAAAGAACAGAGAGAAACAGAAGAGCAGAAGAGGTCAGGAGAACCTGAGAAACAATCCGTTGGAATCGGATTCTGTGCGCGATTCTGTTCGCAAATCAACAGAAACAGAACAAGTTTGGTCAGAGGTGCCAGAGTAGAGCAGACAGAAGAAACTGTTAAAAAGAAAGTAAAAGAACAGAAGAGGTCTGGAGAACCTGAGAAGCAATCCGTTGGAATCGGATTCTGTGCGCGATTCTGTTCGCGAATCGGCAGAAACAGAACAAGTTTGGTTAGAGGTGCTCGAGTAGAGCAGACAGAAACGGCTTGTAAAAGAACAGAGAAACAGAAGAACAGAAGACGTCTGGTCTCGAGAACCTGAGAAACAATCCATTGGAATCGGATTCTGTGCTCGATTCTGTTCGCGAATCGGCAGAAACAGAACAAGCTTGGAGGAAGTAAGAACATTCGCTGGAATCGGATTCTGTGTGCTCGACCCTTTTCGTGAATCGACTCTGCCTGGTATATATGATGGAAGGAAGGTGAAAACGCGTTCTGAAAGCCTTGGGATCGTTCCATTTGATGTTCGATTCTTTTTGCGAATCGGCTCCGGGTGGCATAAGATGGAGGAGGAAGAAAATGCACTCATGAAGCCTTGGGATCATGCTGATTGTCAAAAGCATGCATACTTACAGGCGAATCGTATCAGCAGAACTGATCCACTGATTAGAAAATAATCCATTTCCTGCTACTGATCTATTTTTCAGCGCCAACGACGTTGTCTAGATGCTGTAAAAGTCTTACTCCTTCTACCTTCTACTATCTGTCTTAATTACGGCGTGTTACACTATAGCTTGTATACCATTTGTTTAGACAGTGTCCAAGAAAATAGCAGTCTCGTGTAGGACTTGGGTTGGCAACCCATGGATTTAGAGGGGAATTATTCCTTGAGAGGATAGAATCGAATAGAAAACTTGAATATGAAAGTTCCTCGAAAACCATCGGATATTGTCAGCCGTATGCGGCTTCAGCTGATCGATAGGCTTCCAAATCTAGCGCAGAAAAAATTGCATCAAGACAGTTGCTGATTGATAGGCTTGAGCATTCCGGAAGCAGGTCACACTTTGCCGTCATCGTCGTGAATAGCGATTCGATGCAGTCGAACACCATCATTCGGAAGAATCGTCAATTGCCAGCAGTTCTTAACTTATATAGATTCGTCATCGCCACTTGTCTGCGATAGAAATCGCCCTAGTCAAGATTTGTAGATGCATTAGCCTTGTATCGGTCTCAAAGGTGGTGAAACTGAAGTATGTTTGCTTAAGGCATGTCATTGTCGGTGATCTAAACACCCGATCGAACAGACGATCGTTGCAGTTGAACCACGCACAATTGATTCAGGATTTCATCCCAAGGGATATCGCATAGCAAGAAAACGAAGATCTTAATCTGCTGCTAAAACAGAAAGCTGAACTAGCAAGCCAATACTTGTAAGATCTCGTCTCTCGTCAATCTTATGATCAGACCATTTGTATCACTAGAACTAGCTTGGAAATTTTTCAATAAAAGCTACAAATCATGTCAATGCAAATTTTCGCCATATCTAGTCATTAGGAGCGACAATACATCCATGCACACATACATACATACACATTTATGCATTTCTACATGTATCTATGTATGTATGCATGAATCTATGCTTGAGTCTGTGTATGTATGCATGTGTGTATGAATGTAATTTGTACGTATATATGCATGAATCTATGCATGAGTCAACAATGTATGCAAGTAAGCATGTATCTATGTATGTATCCATGTATGTACGAATGTACTTTGTACATATATATATGCATGAATCTATGCATGAGTCTATGCATGTAAGCATGTCTGAATGTATGAATGTATGTATGTATGCATGAATCTATGCATGAGTCTATGCATGTAAGCATGTCTGAATGTATGAATGTATGTATGTATGCATGGATCTATGCATGTAAGCATGTCTGAATGTATGAATGTATGCATGGATCTATGCATGAATGTATGTATGTATGTATGCATGGATCTATGTACGTATGCATGCATGTGTCTATGTCTGTAGGAACGTATTGTGTACGTATACGTGCATGGATACGGCTGCCATGTATTTATACATGGGCGTATATATACGTGGCCTTTGTGGGCGATTTCTGGAACTAGCGAGCAGTAGAACGAACGAGCGGCGCGTTGCAAAGATCGGCGGAAACAGATGGAGGGATTCCTGCAGGTTCTCGAGGACGTCGATGCTCGTCTCGAGCGCCCTCGAAGGCATGGGCTCACGGAAATCAGAAGCCCTTTCTACTCGGTCATGGCTCGCCCTTTTCTCCAGGTTCTTAAAGCTTCTCTTTCCACTCAGAAAAAACTCCGCACACGCACATGAAGGAAGCACCAATCTTCATCGCCCACTATCCCTCGCGTTATTTTTTCGGCCCTGCTCCACGTTCCATGGGCCTACCCTTTTCATCCGGAGCTGAAAATCACAAAGAAGTTGACGATCTTTCATAAATTCAACTTAAAGAACAGATCAATGTTGCTATATATATGTATTATTTACATGTATATTATATGGATGCGTAACTTGATACACCCGCTATGTATATAGATAACACATTCAACATTGAGCTCAAACAATCTATGTGGTTTTAGGAACAAAGATCTCGATATTTCAGGACGTCCGTGGGTTTATTGATCCAATTACTGAATGCTCACAGAAAGGAAATTCCACCAAGTCTCCACACTCATAATCTGAATCCACGAAATTTTTTTTAATACAAGCAAAGCCGTTATGTGTGTATGTACATTGCAATTTCGGGGTGGGGGACATGAGAACTCGAATTTTTAATGCTAGGCATACAATCCATCGAGAAAAATATTAATTTCACACAAAACTTCAAATTCATTGAATTGCATTTTTTAAAAGTGTAGGGGGAAATTTGTTCTGTGACACCCCCCTTCAGATGGACCTCGTTTAGTCCAGAACCTGAATGACGTCTAAATGTGTCGCCTTTTGTATGCTCTAGCATTGGGGAAATCTATGCATGGCAATCATAAGCCATGTAATTATTTTCTTTTCAATCGAAAATCTTTATCCATTATCAGAGATAAGATGATGCCTGGTAACCTCCGGGGTTCCAGGGAGCATCCCAAGGTTGTTCATTTTTAGATAGTAATTACCTGCTTGAGAGAATGGTTGAATTGTAATGCCACCATTCATGTGCTATGGATTATGATTGCCCCGAAATCCTTAACATTGAATCCCTCAAATTCCAAAGCTCATCATTTTTAATCGAGAATCTTCTGTTTGGTCTGGTACCAGGATTTGCTGGAAACTCATTCAGCTTTTGCTGATGGCATTAAGTTCAAGGGTGGGTCGGCGAGTTTGATGCCAAAGAGCTTTCTCAAGGAGATTGCCCAAATGGCGCATCAACATGGTCTATATTTGAGTACAGGAGGATGGGCTGAGCATGTTCTCCAGAAGGGACCTAGTGCTTTCAAACAATATATCCAGGTGAACCTGTTGGGAAACCAAAATTTTGTATTCTTTCATTTGGGATCCATATTTACATGTTTCGATCGGTATCATTTTTCTCAAATATATAATTGTACCTTGTTTTGGAATGATTGTATGTTACAGGATTGTAAAGATGTAGGGTTTGATATACTGGAGTTGAACATCGACACATTAAGTTTTCAAGAGGAGGAACTTTTACGGCTTATTAGATTGGTAAAGAGTGAGGGTCTCAAGGCAAAACCTCAGCTAGCACTGGGTGCAAGCAACAGCAATTCTTTCCGCAATCTGGAGAGAGGTAGGTGTGTATGCTTTTCTAGCATGATATTAGGTGTAATAATTTTGTTGAGTGCTTCCATGCGGAAACCGTGACTCCATGTCATGGGCTTAATTCACTGCACAGACCTCTTTTTGAGCATAGTTTCTATGTCGTATCCCAGGATAACATTTTTACGTTGCATAATGAAGGGGTATGTTTCTAAAGTTCATGGGAAATGTTGACTTGATTCTAGAGCAGTTTTGGACCACGCTAATAGAGTGGTTTTCATTTTGTAGTGGAACCCCTCCCGTCCCCAAGGTCATATATACATGGCTCTTTTGCCTGACTGTATTTGTGGGATTGATCTTGAGCAGAGATGGATATATTGATTCGAAGAGCAGAAAGGTGTCTCGAAGCCGGGGCAGATATGATAATGGTAGACGCTGAGGGCATAACCAAAGATGTGGATGTGTGGCGGACAGATCTGATAGCGAGAATGGCACGGCACCTTGGGTTGCAAAGGATCATGTTTGAAGCGAATGAACCTGAAAGCTTACAGTGGTTTGTAAACCGATATGGGTCAAGAGTAATGCCTCTGGATACTAATCCTTTTACTTTGTTTGGCTTTTAATTCTTTACAGCTTTATTTGGGGTGTGTAGACTATTTTGAGTTCTATTGTGACTTGATCATGCAGGTCAATTTGTTTGTCGATCATTCACAAGTTGCTAGACTAGAGTGCTTACGATCTCGAGGTTGGGGTTATGAGCATCTACGAGAACAGAAGCTGGAATTGCGAGCTCTGCATCCACGTCTTAAATTACTCGCAGTCAAACAAGAAGAAGGCGAGGGCATGGGCTATTATTAATGTTCTGCATTGAGAAGATTATCAAGTCACTCTCATTCGTTTTAAGCTACCAAGTTTTGATCCCAAAAGTAATGAACGGAACGATATCTCTGCCCCACTGTATGTGTACCTTGGAGTAATATGTGTGCACAACAAACAGACTAATATGGTAAGGAAATAGCTTTGCAATTAGGATTTGGATTTCATTACTTACAAGGACTTTAATCCTCTCCATGTATTGGGTACTGCACTAGTATTACAGTTTCTGTAAAGCAACTACTGTAATGTATATTCAACTTAAAAAAAAATCTTTTAGTACCGTCAACCATGGGGATTTCCCTCATCAATCAGAGGATCTTTCTCAACCCTTGCTTTTTGTTGGTGTCCTGTGAGCTATGTTTTGGACTACTATTTTGATTCGTATATCTGCTCAAAAAATGCATATATCTGGTAAAAAAACTGCATTTCCAGTTGTTTCTAGGCATATTATAACAGGATGTTTTCAGATGTTGCTTCATTTTCTTTTAATTCAGTAGGTTTTGACCATGTAGCTTAAAATCTGCATGGCTTTTGAAGAAATGGAACGAAAGAATCACCTATGTATGCTTTTCATAAGAAAATCTGAATACATTCTACATAGTAAAAATCCGTAGCTGAATATTTTCAGTTACTTATGCTGATTTTCTAGTCAGTGCAGAACACCAGGTGATAAATTTCAGGGTTTATTTTCTTGCCCATCCAAATCCACCGTGTATCACTTCACAATCCAAAAATAAATGTTGTTGAATAAAATTCTTGAAAGTTCAAAGATCATAAACCCGTAACCGTAACTTTTATAGAATTCTTCTGTTGCCTGCTCTGAACAGTAGAACAAGAAGAAACATCCTCACTCCACGTCGCAGAGTGAGGCTTTTGAAACATCAGGCGTCTTTGAAGCTCCCTGGATCTATTTAGCGCATGAAACAGGAAGAAATTGGTGCAGCAATGCATTCAAATGTATGCTCATATTGTATGACATCTATATAGTGGCAATTAACATCACCTTAACTACTATTTGGTGAACTATCTATTCCAATTTCGCCATACACTTTGGAGTGAAGCTTCAACTCTGGATGGCGAAATTCTCACTTCATGCCATTCAACGCCTTGCTGCAAATACATTTTTCCAGACATGCTTTTGTAACTCATGAGTAGTTCAAATTATATCCAATCCCAGATTACACATTGAATCCACAGCTGTGTCAAGGCAAAGCTTCAATTGAAGCGTTGCCTTGACACAGCTTTTGATAGGCTTTGAAGCATATATTTAAGCATTTCATAAGATATGGCAACAAATAAGAACGCAGAACAAAGATGAGGTAAATAAGAATGTAAATTTACAAAAAGAAAGGAGATCACAATAGTACATACACCGGATGTTGTCAAAAGCCAGAGACATCAAATTAAGCAGAAGAAAATCCTATGCAACCAGGGTAAGTCTTGTAAAGAATATGTTGGGTTAGTAGCAAATCTCCAAATCCTCAATATTGCAGTCATAACAAATTCCTTTTTCTTTTGGATGAATGGCATTGCCTGTGAAATTCCTGCCATGCATCTTATGTTTTGGCTCAAAATTACATGGAGAGATAAGTGGTTTATTTGACTCAATAAATACATGCATAAATCGCATTTGATGAGATACGCTAATTTTCTGTGTGTGTGTTTGAAATCTGGGAGAGAAAACTGGTGCTTTATCTAAACTCACCAGCGTTACCCCAACTGCTTTTTTGTGCTTTATCTTGTTTCTCTCAGGATACTGTAAACTAGTTGCAGGTTTGTGTTTTACCTCTTTTCGCACTCAAGTAGATAATGATCCACATGATACACTGATTATAATACTTCCAAAAAAACCCACCGTTGCCACTCCTATGGCCACATATATTGCCACTTCTCCTGAGGTCCTATATTCTGAGCATTACCTTCAATTCCCCGTAAAGCCAAATGTTGCCTTCTATGCCTTTTGAAAATGTGAAAACAAAAAAGGTGTACATAGCTACTAATGCAGTAGGGGCATATCTTCTTGCCATCCCGATTCACTGTTCATCTTATACCTCTTCCCTGATGCTATTGTCGTGCTTCACAATATTATATTTGCAAAGAGGGCAAGTTGCATTTATGTGAAGCCATTTGTCGATGCATGTGCAGTGAAAATGGTGGCTGCATGGAAGCTCTCGAAGCTCGGCACCATCCTCGTAGGCTGAGAGGCAGATGCAGCATTCCTGCATTGGCCAAAAAAGAAAAGGAAATGTATTATAATTTATACCATGTCTCTCGCATTTATTGATTCTTTGCTGTAACAGCTTCTCGCATCTAAAATATAGTGCCTTCATACTTGCCATGGTATTCTGGTCATTTTATGTTTTCCTAACATCTTAAACAATCTTGAAAAACACCAGCATACTGTTAAAAATCAGGATCCACAATATAGGGACAGTAATAAGCTTACGAGGTTTACTACTTAATATAGGATTACAAGATAAGTATCAAAACAACTTAGGGATGTTTGGTGAGCTGAACAATGTTTTCCTTGAAATATTTTCTTTTGAATGCTGCAAGTTTGATGATAAATCTATCAGCAACACCAATCCCTCTAGTGACAAATACACTGCTGCTAACAACATATCAGAACACATGAAATGAATAGAAAAGAAATGGAAAGGCGAAGTAAAAAGAAGGAATAAACCTGTGCATGCAAACTGAGAAACAAAGTTTAACATTACAGATTTTGCGTAAGAGAACCAAGTTCAAGCACTGAAAGATTATCGATTTCATCATATGATGTACCGGAGCAGCTTTACAACATCCAAAAAATAAGCAGATAGTAGGTTTAGAAATTTTCCCAAGCTATGGTGCTTCCGTGGGAGCTCAGCTTGGGAAATATTAGAGACAGATTTTCTGAAATTGGCAATGTAATTATGAATCACAAATCGATGCATGTTTCTGGTACACAACTCATCTTACTCTCCCAGTTTCCAATTTGAGTGTCTTCTTCACAAATAATTATAAATCGCAAATCAATGAATATTTTTGTAACATGATATATCTTACTCCTACAGTTCAGCTTGAGTGTCACCTTTGCTATCTTAATGTCCCATTAATCTTTGAATAACTTTTCATGGAGATGAGTCTTTCCTCAAAGTTAGGAATCAGTCATGCAAATTTACAGTGCAAAGAAGAAATTGAGCATTAACATGCACAAGTTATTTTGAAGGTAAATACGTCAACAATAAGAGCACCAAGAAACAAATTGTAATTTGATGGGCGTAAAATTAAAACCATGAGAGTTTGTAGCACAAACCGCATTCTCTGCAGTGAGGAGGCGCCCTTTAGTTCCTTCAGGTGATCCAACTGGAACCATTATACCCTTGGATGGACTTGTCTTTTCACTTATTCCATTATCAAAGCTTCCTGTTCGGCAAAATGTGAATTTTGAAAGAGCATTTATCTCTTCATCGGAGGCACCTTCCTGCAAATAAGACATTAGAATATATTAAACATCAAATCACAAATATAATTGAATAAAATGACCTAGCATCCACAGAAACAACATTTTCAACCATGAAACACGAGTTGTTCTACTCTCAAAGAAATGCTCATATCTCTCCACTGCAATGAGCTTTTTCTAGTACAGTTGAATTATGGTTCTTTGAAAGGTGTTTAAACCATCTAAGAAAATGGCAGCAACAGAATCAGGAACAGGAACAGGACCAGTTGATTCACAAGATGTATTTCAACAAAGGATGCCACATTGAGAGTTTGTCACATATCTGAATCCATACACCTCTCCAAAATGATGAACAGAACAAGGCATTGTGACTTGAACCATACCAAGAGAGAATCCCGCTCCCATAAGTTTCTGAAAAGACTGATATATACAAAGACAGAGTTACTAGGACAACCCCATAGTGTTCACAAAGCCATAGGCTCTCAGGGTTTCTTCCTACCAGCTATGAACTGAAGCAAGACAATGGTTGCATACAGAGAGGCAACAAAATTTTGCAGACCTTTTGCATAACATGTGCAGGGGAAGTTAAATACGAATAATATTTTCATGTGCATGTGACTAACTTTCCAGGCATATCAAAGAGAAATATGCTACTCTCTGTGCAGCTTTAATCACCATTTAACAAACGGCTGGTGAATGGCATCCAGCTTCAAAAGAAAGAGGAATTTCATAATACGAATGACAAATATGTTATCTTCTATGCAGATTTAACCACTATCCAACAAACATTGTCTCCTTCCACAGGCAAAGAGCCACTGACAGCATGCCAATGAGCCACCATAGAGTGAGAGAATGATAAAGATGACAGAAAGGAGCAGTAGAACAGGGCACATGGTCCATAGATGACCAAATTATGAAGACCATTTCTTGTCATACTCAATCTGCCTCACAAAACTCGGATGAGCTCCATCATAGCCTCACACAACTACACCAAGCAATCGTGGATACCATGTCCTCATATAGCTACTGAAAAACTTATGAGTCATGAACGTCATGCTAGTAAACCAACCATACTGAGTTTCCGTCTAGTACACATTAATATCTTTACTTTGCACTTTACTCCTCTCTCATAAGGCCATTAACATCACCTTGTTATATCATGAATCCAGCAATAGATGGGAAAGAATAGCACATCTTACAATACTCTCCCCTATGCTAATGATTAAAGGAAAGTACAGCATACCTGATCACCCACTGCGTACATTATGGCTATGATACAAGGTAGGCAGCAGCAAACAGCTATTCCAATAACAAATGCTAATGCAACACAAAACACAACAAAGAGCACATCGAAGGCCAAAAATACAACGGACAACCTGCAGGAAATAGTCAAACAAGCACATTCATATTCCGTAAACTAAAAAAACTCAAATCTGAAAAGTTATCAGTTCACAGTACCAGTATAGTTTGGGGGATTCATCTGTCAAAACTTGGCCACCAGCAGTTATCCAATAAAATCCCACAATCCACCAGATAAATGAGAACATTGTATTCATAGACTCCAAGCGCTTGGCGAAGCTGAAAAGCAAAAAATATATTCAGAAAACTGAATAGAAACCAGACTCTACATTTTCTTGCCTAATGACCCTGCAAAGGTTCACTGCAAGAGATAGGAAATGAAACTATATTTGCGTTTATGCAGTAAAACAGCAAACATGAAGGAAGATTGCATCTGTTGAAAATCATAAGATTGTGTGCAAATAATATATTTCCATGAACCATCTTTTAGGTTTGCTTCCATCGTAGAAATGTATCGATTCATTGGAAGAAATATGCATAGCATGCCTTCGTTTCTTCTTGAGAACAATAAGATTGTGATTATGCTTTAATAATTCTCCATGAACCTTCCCTGAAGTAAGCTTTTATTGTAAAAATGTATTGATTCATCAGAAGAAATATGCATTGAATGCCTTCACTTATTCTTGAGAGCAAGGCTATACCTAGAATAGGGACTCATGCAGAAAAACACTTTTCCACACTCCTCCCCTCGGGCATTCTTCACCCATAGAAAATTTAGGTTGAAGACACATATCTATACATACATACACATATATACATGAAAAGCTGGATTTTTATTATGCAGAAACGTATGTTGTGCAAGTAAAACAGAAACACACAATAGTGCTTACAAGTTTATATGGATCCACTGCTGTCCTAACAGATTGTTACAATTTTCCTGCTGCTCACGGGTAATTTTTCTCACATCCCCGCCCAAAAAATGTAACAAGCAGATAAGAATAACGTAAGAGGAAAACCTGGTGTTACTGCCTCCTGTTTCTTCATCATCGGGTGGATTGTCCCCGATCGATTCTCCGCCAGATTGGAAGGTCCTATAAGAGCCATGTGCAACAGCAGGCACATTACTCTGCGGTTGTTGTTGCTGCTGCTGCTGCTGCTGCTGCTGCTGACGATATTGATGATTGTACCTCTGATACTGTTGATATCTCCTCTGATATTCCGAAGAAACACAGATGGTGTGAACGATACATTGAAGGCAATAGCCACAGATCCATACCCGCAGAGGAGTGTTGGGCTTCTCGTCGACGCTGATACAGAGAACCACAAGCGAAACCCCGACGAAGGCAAGGTTCCATATGAGGTCCAGGATGACAACGGGCTTGGAGTAGGCCCAACCGCTCTGCCGTTCTTCGAGCTGCTCCGCGGCCGTCTCTCTGACCAACATCGAGGGCTCCCGCATCATTCGGCGCCCGCTGGCTCGGCGGAGGAAGCGGGCGGCGCCCGAAAGGCTGTTGGCCCGGATGTTGCTGCGCTCGGGGTTGGGAGGGGGAGGGGCGGAGGCTCTATGGGAAAGGAGGGGGGCGGAAGAATCCATGGAAGCTTCATTGGGCGGGGGAAAGGAGGAGGAGGAAGAAGGTCTCTGATCCATGCTGCAGAAAGCTGGGGAAGGGGAGGAGGAGATCTGAGCCCTTCTGCAGATCTGTTGGGGGCGTTGTTCCTATCTGGGCGATTGGATTGAATCTGTGGGTGCGTTCTGCATCGTCTGCATCTTCTGCAGCGTCGTCGTCGTCGTCGTCGTCTTCCTTCTTCTTCTTCTTCTTCTTCTTCTTCTTCTTCCTTCTTCTTCTTCTTCGTCTTCTTCTTCCTGTTTTTTGCGTTTGCTTTCTGGTCAAAGTCAAACGATCCTTTGCGTTTGGTCAAGTCAAAGAAAACGCACGTTGACTTGCGTTTCTGGTCAAGTCAAAGAGAACGCTCTTTGACTTTCGCTTCTGGTCAAGTCAAAGAAACGGTCCTTTGACTTGCGTTTCTGGTCAAGTCAACGCAAACACTCTTCGGCTCGCGTTTCTGGCCAAGTCAAAGCAAACGCTCTTCGGCTTGCGTTTCTGGTCAGGTCAAAAGCAGCAGCTCCTCGACTTTGCTTTTCTGGTCGAGTCAAAAGCAACAGCTCCTCGACTTTGCTTTTTCTGGTCAAGTCAAAAGCAACAGCTCCTCAACTTTGCTTTTTCTGGTCGAGTCAAAAGCAACAACTCAAGTCAAAAGCAACAGCTCCTCAACTTTGCTTTCCTTGTCAAGTCAAAAGCAATAGCTCCTCGACTTTGCTTTTGCTGGTCGAGTCAAAAGCAAGAGCTCCTTGAATTTGCTTTTCTAGTCAAGTGAAAAGCAAGAGCTCCTCGAATTTGCTTTTCTGGCCGAGTCAAAAGCAACAGCTCCTCGACTTTGCTTTTCTGGTCGAGTCAAAAGCAAGAGCTCCTTGAATTTGCTTTTCTAGTCAAGTGAAAAGCAAGAGCTCCTCGAATTTGCTTTTCTGGCCGAGTCAAAAGCAACAGCTCCTCGACTTTGCTTTTCTGGTCGAGTCAAAAGCAACAGCTCCTTGACTTTGCTTTTCAGGTCAAGGCAAAAGCAACAGCTCCTCGACTTTGCTTTTCTAGTCAAGTCAAAAGCAAAAGCTCCTCAAATTTGCTTTTCTGGTCCAGTGAAAAGCAACAGCTCCTCGACTTTGCTTTTCTGGTCGAGTCAAAACCAACAGCTCCTTGACTTTGCTTTTTTTGGTCGAGTCAAAAGCAATAGCTCCTCGACTTTGCTTTTCTGGTCAAGTCAAATGCAAGAGCTCCTCGACTTTGCTTTTCTGGTCAAGTCAAAGCAACAGCTCCTCAACTTTGCTTTTTCTGGTCGAGTCAAAAGCAACAGCTCCTGGACTTTGCTTTTTCTAGTCGAGTCAAAAGCAACAGCTCCTCGACTTTGCTTTTTCTGGTCAAGTCAAAAGCAACAGCTCCTCGAATTTGCTTTTCTGGTCAAGTCAAAGAAACAGCTTCTCGACTTTGCTTTTCTGGTCAAGTCAAATGCATTGACGTTGCTTTTCTTGTCAAGGCAAAAGCAACAGCTCCTCGACTTTGCTTTGCTTGTCAAGTCAAAAGCAACATCTCCTCGACTTTGCTTTCCTTGTCACGTCAAAAGCAACAGTTGCTCGACTTTGCTTTCCTTGTCAAGTCAAAAGCAACAACTCATCGACTTTGCTTTCCTTGTCAAGTCAAAAGCATCAGCTCCTCGACTTTGCTTTCCTTGTCAAGTCAAAAGCAACAGCTTATCGACTTTTCTTTTCTGGTCAAGTCAAAAGCAACAGCTCCTCGAATTTGCTTTTTTGCTTAAGTCAAAAGCAACAGCTCCTCGACTTTGCTTTTTTGGTCAAGTCAAAAGCAACAGCTCCTCGACTTTGCTTTTCTGGTCGAGTCAAAAGCAAGAGCTCCTCGACTTTGCTTTTCTTGTCAAGTGAAAAGCAACAACTCCTCGACTTTGCTTTTTCTGGTCGAGTCAAAAGCAACAGCTCCTCGACTTTGCTTTTTTTGGTCAAGTCAAAAGCAACAGCTCCTCGAATTTGCTTTTCTGGTCAAGTCAAAGCAACAACTCCTCGACTTTGCTTTGCTTGTCAAGTCAAAAGCAACATCTCCTCGACTTTGCTTTCCTTGTCACGTCAAAAGCAACAGCTCCTCGACTTTGCTCTTCTGGTCAAGTCAAAGCAACAGCTCCACAACCATAATTTTTCACTTAGCATATACTTTGCTAGAGAGCCATCCAGCTGTTAAAAAGCTTGCTCGAAGCTGATACTCATCTGCTAACAGGGAGCCATTCAATTGGCCCCTCACAATACAACTCCTACAACACATTGCAATAAGACTCTAGAATATCTGCCATGAGAAGTTGGGAGCATCGATTCTCTGATCGATGGAAGCAGTTTTTGTAGGCAACATCTGTAAAATTTTGGTCTCATACGTTATGCATGGTGCATGCTTGTATGTGTGTATGCATGCTACCGCTCTCAAAAAAAATCTTCATGGAACACTGTGCTTTAACTGAAACGTAAGATGCAAGAAACAGAACCATGGCACCATGGGAAACGCATGCCTCCTGCTGGGGAGAATTAGGTGAAAAAAAGAATCGAAGCTTTCCATCTGTCAGATTAGGGGCTCTTTGCGGATTCTGTTGTCACCTGACTTCATATGTTTCTCATGACCGATTGATGTAGTAAATGAGGCTATGCTAGTTCCAACTGATGTTTGTCTGTTGACTTGGTGATTATATCCTATCAACGTGCTGCTGATGGACTTGTTCTTTTTTTGTACCAATATTACTTGTTGTTCAACCTGTTTAGCGATGAATTTCTCTAATTGTATGTGAATAACATCAGCTCAACAAGCATCTCTTATGCAAGTTATTCGTCTAGATAGACGTGTGACAAAAAAATGAAAAGGAAAGGGAGAAATACCAAAAAACGCCAATAGATTACATTAAAATGCCTACCAAAATTAGAGATTACAAATTAACACCTCATCTTACTACTGCTATTTCCGAATTGGCCTCGATGCAATTATCAGAGGTTAGGGTCGCAAAAATTATGGTCCAGCCTAATTTCAGGTTAATCAATGAGGGAGCAACTTCTCTGGGAATGCTCCATCTATATCACATAATGAGCAATAATTACATTAGGCGATTGAAATGATGGCCTTAATTACATCGAGGGCGATCAAGATTATGGCTCAATTAGCACAAACACTAACTAGGAAATAGTAGTAGTAAGACTAGGCGTTAATTTGTAATTTCTAATTTTAGTAGGCATTGGAATGTAAGTCTCCCCAAAAAAAGAGACATGATCATCAGTGGGTATCTATCTACAAAGGCATCGATATAACTGTTATTATTATTCATGCTTGATGCACGAACCAACAAGCAGAAATGAGTTGTCGTACAGTTGGAACACAAGCTTGGTTTACGGAAATACTAAACCAAGTCAAGGTTAGGTTCCGATCTTCTTGTCATGAGTTGTTAAAGGGAGAGCGGGAGTGGTCGTGGGCGATTTAAATACATGTTCTTACAAGTGTCTGTCGGTTCCGTTGACCTGGATTCTAGGTATGAGATTACCCACAGGATTACATACATACCGTAAGATGCAGTGTACATAGTCGGAGAATCTAGTGCTATTGTAACAAAGCCTTGCAGAAACATCTTGCAATAGCTGCATCGTCTATTACGGCTACTTTATATGAATCGCCTATTCGCATCTGGACTCTGCCGATCAGCAGAGTCAGATACCCATTCGGAGTTTCGATTTACTCCAACATCTTGCGGTAAAATCTCTCCATCGGTTCGATGGCAAAAACTTCACCTTGTGGGAAAGAAATGACTTGGGGGCCCCAATCTGTTAGCTTGACATCCTCTAGGTCAAGAACAATACCACTATCTCGCTGAAATCTTGGGATATGCCACAATTTGTAGGGATACCAGAATGCAAATATGAAGCAAGATCTTTCCACTACATTTGAAGTGAGGATGATGTATAAGACTGTTTTGGGCACTCTAGCACTGCTTTTCATCTGTCAAGGCCCATTGCTTCAAGCTCTTAGAATGAATGGAGCTCAATGCTTGCCAAGCAAGGCTTTCAGCACACTGAACATTTCCCTCAGTGTCTTCTCACAGTCAAACCTTTGAGCCTTTTCAACATCTCCCAAGTGCCACACTTCATTAGGCTCTTTTGCATGCCAGGTTTATATTGCAGATTATATCGAAAATCATGAGCTCATTGGCATTCACATAGATGTGTCCACCACCAATACCCTCAGTGGGACATACTAATATACAGCATTGTTCCCAGGGCAGCCTGTACAGTTAAAAGTACACAACAATGTCAGTCCTCATCTATTTACCTTGCTGCAATCATACCTGGTTTTGATATCAAACCCAGTTGAAAGGGATCCAGGAGAAAAGCATGGTGGTATGCTTAGGAGCATAGAAGCAGCCCCATTTTACAGCAAACATACAACAATGTCAGTGCCCATAATCATCTTGCTGCAATCAATCAAACCTGGTTTTGATACCAATTGGAAGGGATTGTGGAGAATAGCATGGGTAGTAATGCCTGCAAGGAGAATGGAAGAAGCCCATTCAAGCTCATCTGCACAGTTTCACACATGACCAAATTACTAGCAGCATTACCATATTCTGTACATGTTTATAAATTTACCATCCGATATGAACAAAACAACCATTCCAATGAGAGCTAGCTGGACCTGTACACAAGCAAAGGGATATCCTCGAATCATGTCCAGAGATTCCATAAGATTATTAAAAAACTTGAGCAGAGAAAGATTCCAAGGAGAAGAATCATTCGACAACCAGCATGATCCAAATCTTCTTTAATAAGATCAGCATCCAGCACAAAGCTTTGCATGCATGTCAGCAGTTTCAGTTCTACAATTAGCAAAATCAAGAAGAGTTGCATGTTCAGTGTATTAGGCAAAAGAATGGAAAGCCTTTACTCTGCATTCATCAACAGATATGTTGTTAAAACGACATAAATAGAACGATTCAAAACCTTTTGGAACATTGTGGGATACTAGAATACAGCACTAACAAATATGTGAAACTTCTTCAATTTAATAAACCCAAAATCAAACATGAAACCATCATCTTGTACACCAGCACCATCTACTTAATTTCCTTGTTCAACATGTCAATGCTGAAAAGCTGTATTCATCTGCTTTGTGTATCACACCAGAGAATCAATCCACAGTTACATCAACGCCCATTACTGATGCACCTCTGCGAAAAATTTGCATCACTGAGAACACTCATCTGACCTAATATTCTACGAAGGCATTTCAAACTGTTACTTAATGACACTGGTTACATACATGAAAACTGTTACTTCATGACAATGTCAGCAGGCTATGTATAGCCAGGTTATATACATGTAATTATCTGATAATCTTCTAAACTAACTGTAAATACAAGATTAAGTTGATGAACCTGCACCTCAGGCTCCTCATGGTTACGATTGAAAACCATGCACTACTGCCTGTTAGTTCAAAAACCTTGAATAATGAAATTGGTAGTGTCCAATTGTAAAATAGAAATAACATCATTTTACATTCTGACATCAATAGCGCATAGTGTATAACTCGTAAAAACAGCATTCTTTCAGTTTGAGAAAGTTTTCAGAGTATAACACAGTAACTCCAAGCAATTGAAGTCAGGAATTCAACTAGTATTCAGCAAAAGTTCTCCTAGCTGAAATGGTGAACACAGTAACAGAGGAAGTGCCATGCCTGGAATGCTCATAAATGGCAATGATATAGTAAGACAGTAGCAGATCACATGTCATCAATGGATGATCAAATACGCTTTAAATCCAATGATCCCCTGATGTCGCACCATATAATAAACTGCAATATGGATTTGCTACCCGGTATCTGATCTAACTTTCTAGTTGATACAAGATTTTATGGTATGTTTGATTGATCCACCTGAATTACACAGGGTTCTCATTAACAAGAATTATCAATTCACACCTCTCGAGACATTAAAATCTCCAAGCATTTACTAGAGTCGTAAGAAGAAAAATGTTATGTACCGCAGTGAGAGAGTAGTCTGTTATCAGTAGAATAAAACCAGCAGTAGTCGTCAATAAATATGCACAGAGAATTTAGTCATTACCTGGATATTAATCGCAGAGAGAAAGTTGCAAACCATGATCTTCGCCAGCATTGGAATGAGAACCAATAATTCTACACAATGATTTCTGTCTATACCATCAACGCAGAGGATTTGTGACGATATATAAAAATTAGATAATATTTCAAGTTCACCTGACAGTTTTTCTTGCAGTTTTTTTAGGTCGTTTTGTTAGTGGCTCACTTCCTTCGGTTTCTCCCCCTGATGTCATTCCTTTGTTATCATCAGGTTTATAGTCAACAAATGGCCTCTTCAGACCTTCTGCATTACCAAACCGCCATGGCCATGGAGCGAGAGTAGCATTATTAGGATCCCCTTTGTTTGTATTGTTCTCCATTGCCCGCATTTGCTCATACATTGGATATGGAAGGTTTGCCATGTTTTCGTATACAAGCCATTCTGACGGTTGGCTAGGTTGATGTGGGACAATGGCTCTGCTAGAATCTGAGCTTGCGACTACAAGTTGAGAACTACCAACCTCCATACTTGAGTCATCTTGGTTGCCACTTGTACCCTTTTCTTGAGATTTTTCATTAGCCTGCTCCGTTAATAATTTATGGCTACGTAATGCTAGTAACTTTGCAGATTTGCTTTTTGAGCTTCCCTTGGGGCTGTCATGCCTGCTACCCCCCTCTAGAAAGGCAACAACTTCCCTTCTTGATCGAAAGCGACGTTGAGAAACGGGATCTAAAAAGTACTGAAAAAATAAACTGATATAGTTAGCTATTCGAGTGAAGACAGTTTTCATTAATTATCTATCAGCATATGGCAATTATCACATTTGTGAAGCATAATGTCCAGAAAAACTTGGAAGTATCCTTGGAACAATGATCGCATGATAATCTAGAGTTAGAAATTTTGTAATGTGAAAGAGCATGGTATAGAGTAGCATAAAAACTATCTATTTTCAGGTTCTGCTCAGAAATTTTAAGGCTTCAGTAGAGCCAACTTTGTCGAAAACAATATCTAAGAAAACACAAACCCATTCTATTAGAAATTTATTAACTTATTTGTAATGTAGTTCTCTCAGATCTTTTCCAACTAGTTAAAGACCAAAGATGAATTAATTGCAAACTTTCTGCATACAGCTGTGGCATCTCTAACAAATGATTGTCCACTTTGCTGTCACACAACACATGCAGTATCTGTATCTATTCATATCAGTAGAAAACTGCAAAATCATCTCCAACGAGAAGTTTTGGTATCTAAAGGAATAGAGACTGATTAATAAAAGAATAAAGCTGAGGTGATTGAAAGAACGAATTAGCATAAAGCTCACAACTTTCCATGACTTTCAAAGACCATAACTAGGTAGTTTGGCTGGAAATGGTAGTAGCATTGGAAGTTCTCTTTGATAGCTCGTGGTCAAGGGAGAGAATACATAAATAGGACTGCAACACGGTTTATGCAATCTATTATTAAAGAACTAGTATCCGAATACCTTTCATTCATATATAACTACGATGACAATAATGCTTCCAAATGAATCCCGTTTATAGACCTTTTGTTAATAATACAGAAACAATAGCTTCTACCTTAGAAGCCTAAAAATGTGACTCCTGACTCTGACTGCACTTATTGAAGCTAAACGGAACATTTACATGAATCATATGTGCGATCATTACGGAATGGAAAGATTTAAAGTTGATTCAAATTGAACATCTAACATTCAATTACTTAGTTTATAGACAGGAAAATCTATATCTTAAATAAAAACACCAAGCTTACATGATTAGAAAACATAAAACCTTAATGAGAACAATAAACCCAAAACCTATATGATTAGAAAACCTTAAACTTTGATGTACATTGTAAAACCTTAATCTTAAAAGTAAATTCATAGTATCAACAGCAATTTTTATTAGTGTAAACCCTATAAATTGCAATACAATATAATGTATAGGGTAACTCAACAATGTTTGGAGAGTAGCAAGGAGTGATGAAACACAAGTAGAATAATTCATCAATGGCCTTCTCTTGGTGAGCCATTCAGTTATGCACACCAACACTATGCATATTAATGAAGACTTCCAGGACATTGCACAACATGAAAAAAAACTACAACGGACAGTTATGAGATGCCATAAGGCCAGATTGCTGAGTAACATATATTGGATAAATGAAAGCCCCGTTTTTTTTTACATATGCATATTGCGCAGGAAAGAACTAGAAGACAAAAGAAAAGAAAATAAAAGAATGTTTCTCAGCATTTTTTTTCCTTTACAAATCTGTGTTTCTCAACATCTTCAAGCATCTGATTACAGCCACACACATGTTTGGTAGAAACAAAATCACGTTGTATTGTGCAACTTAATTGTATAGAGAACAAATGATGTCACCATGTATACCTTACTTGTTTAGAGACAAATGACTATCAGGCAACACAGGTTGCAACGTGCAAGTAAGGGTGAAAGAGGAGCGAATGCTCCCAAAAACCAGGGTTGATTTACTTAAATAGAAGGAAATGACGATGGTAAGAGAAGATGGATCTGTACTAGGGCTCTATATTGTGAGAAGACGGGAGGAGGGGGCCGACAAAGAGAGTTAATAAAATCCCACATAAGCAAGTTAAAGGAAGGCACACCTTTCTGAGTTTTTGTCTTTTTAGCTAAAATCAAGTGTACTTATCTATTCTTATCAAAGACAAATATCTTGTGTGCTTGCACATTCAGGGCATATCAAATATTTGACTAAGACCACACACTTTATTATCATTTTAAAACTATTTCACATGAATTCCTTGATAATTTATAAAGCCTGAAGTCCAACACACTCATTAACTAGAACACAAAAACAATTTTGTGTATGTTAGATAGAATAAAATACATACAATACAAGCCCAATCACCACCACGTAGACAATTTGCAAAGCATTGGAAGAGTGATATAGCTTTTGGAGCATCAAGAATTGTTTCAAAAACTATATAACAAATATATATGGTAACAAATATGCTCTGAACAGATAAACAGAAAGGCAAAAGAAAATGGAAAAAATCAAGAATTTCTTCTAAAAATGATCTTATATAGATGCAAAGACTGGAACAACTTATTATTCCTTTCCCACCTTTCCTTATCTTCTATCCGCTTTTGTCAGCTCAAATGCACATTGATTAAATCTTATTTCTCAAGTAAAACTCATATAATCCTAGACTCGACAGGATGTCTACCAATCAATAACTTATGGCAGCTACTAGCATGTCAAACATCATGTTCCATTTCAAGCTGGATTATGACTATGAAGTATTAAAAAGAAACCTTACCTTGTCAGTTGAACCAGCACTACTACCAGTTCCTCTGGTTTTCATCTCCGTGATCCAACCATAGGGCAGCCAATCAGGTGATTCAATAACTTCAACCTTCCGTAATTTGGAAAGAGAAGATGCAGGCTGTGGAGTTATCATGTCGATTCCAGCTTTATCCTCTCGAATGCATAAGGCCAATGACCGATACGCTCCACCCCCTGCATCTGCATCTGCACCTACACCTGAACCTGCACTTCCAGCTGCATTTTTATCTCCGGATTTTGATGCTTTCGGACGTCCTTTCAAAGCTTTTGTTTTGGGCGTTTTAGCACCCAACTTAGTGTTCATAGTCTTTGCCTTGGAGCCTTTCGTCTTAGCCTTGGAGTTTTTAGTCTTACCTTTGGAACCTTTTTTTTTACCTTTTGCAGTTCTGCTACTGCCAGCCTTAGGGCTTTTGGCATGAGACTTTGAGGTCTTAGCAACAGCCTTTTTCCTCAAAGTTCGACGTCGTCCTCCTCTTCCTGAAGCTCCTTGATTTTTTCCAACCTGGTCTGGGGTTGTGAATTTCTCAGGAGAAGGTAAAGTTTCTTGAACAGGAGATTGCAGAACGATTTCCTGTTTGCTCTGATTGTCCTCTGATTTTCTCATGACAAAGTCTGCAAATTTAGTAAGACTAGTATAAGCAACAAATAATGAAAGTTCAATCTTGTAAAAACCTAGATGAAGTTACCATAGCAATAGTACCTATAGGTTTCATGCTGGTCAAACTTTTCAAATTTTCTTTGTTACAGGTTTAATAGTAAGGAAACAACAAAACTAAGGTTTAAATACATCAGAACAGTTTATTCTCACATACTCTGTGATTAACAGTATCAAGAGATTCTATCACATTGGGATTAGAAATAATCCATTAAAGCTTCAACCTGATAAAGATGTTGAAACTTCCCATGTTTTAGGCTAGAAACAATAAACAAAAATGTTAACTGTTAGAATATAATCAAGCAAATACAATCTGATCACTTCCACATACTCTTGCTTAAAAATTCTACAGAATCATCGATATTATGTTTAAATACAACAACTGCTCTAAGAAATTTCCATATTCCCTACATTTTTGAACGAGAGATACAGGGCAAGAAATATTCAAGCTGATGAAATTTGAGTGTTTATTAACCTCCAAGTTGTTTAGCAGAAGCATAACAATAGTCCAGGCTGATCAAACAAATCATCCTACCATATATTGGGTTGACCAAATCAAGAAAATAACTGCAATCAGGATTGGCTAATATCTTGGTGACAGTTTCCCGGTTAGAAAAATAATAAGAAAGGCTCAAGCTGATCAGAGTGTTTTATTCTCACATTATATTTGGTAAGAAAAGCCTGGCAATCCCTTGGGGTAACATTTCGGCTGGAAATGTCGACTGAAATTTGACACTTGACAGACTTTTCCTCTTTCCTTAGTTTAGGCCAAACAACATAACGGGAAGGTTAGACAGAAATCAAAGAACGGTTCAGACTACTCAAGATAGATCAGCTTCGTAAAGGATTTGATTAGAAAAAGCCTACTGAGATTAGGGTTACAAACCCTACAGCAAGCTTAAGCTGATAAGATTTCAAATGTTAATAGCCATAGAGGACAACACAATGAGATTCAACATTCTTCTGTTTCGCAAAATCCAGTGAAGAAGACTTTGGATATTTTCAAATACTCCCGTGGCTTAGGGTAAAGCAACGACAAAGAAACACTTCAAGATAGTGAAATAAGTTCTGCAAAAAGTCTGGCAGGGTTTCTCATTTGTGATAAGTTTATTTTCCGTTAGAGCTTTTGATGAACCAAACAGCAAAATGTCTCCTTAAGGTTCGAGAAACAAAACAGAGAAAAAAATCTTCTTTCCTGTTAGACCAGAGAGGCAAAGATAACAAAAGGTTCCAATTCGTAACGACTGTTCATTCCTTGACGTTCCTTAGTTAGACAAATGTAGGGAAGGATCACCAATTGTGAAAAGCTGGCTAAGTTTTCACAGGATTAAAGAGATAACAAAATCAACAACGTCCAATGTCATCCCAGAAGCCACGACATTACCACGGCACTAGGGTTAGAAAGACAAGGAAACAGGAAACAGTGGAAGCGGTGATAAGAGCATTTCGAGGGGAAGAACACACCTGTGTCTACGGCTTCCCCTCCGTCTGGATGGTCGACGCCATCAACGGCGACGTTATATTTGGTGGCCCAAGCTTCGATCGTCTGCAGCATCTCCTCGAGGAAGAAGATTAGATCGTTCCCACTCCTGGCACCAGAGGAGATGAGCTCGATGGTCTGCGCCATGTCCTGAAGAATCTCTCGAAGGGCTTCCATGTTGGCATCGTCCATAGCTTTCGAAAATCAGCGGAGCAAACGAAAGGAGGGAAGAAAGCAAGCAAGAAAGCAAGAAAGAAAGAAAGAAAGAAAGAAAGAAAGAAAGAACGATGGGGGGAGAAAGGCGGCGACTTCCGGTGAAGGAGAGAGGCGAGGAGGCGAAGCTTTCTGTGTGCTGAAGCAGCAGATGAAGCAGCAAGCAGACGCGGGAGGAAAGCTCCAGCGATGGCTTCTGCAGGTCGACACAGTAACACGGAGGAGGAGCAATTCAATCAGCCATTGCTTCTTCTGCCATGCCATGCCATGCCATGCACATGCCATGCACATGCCATGCACATGCATGCATGGATGTGGATGCATGCATACACATGCATGCGTGGATGTGGATGCATGCATGCATGCATGCGTGCGTGCGTGGATGTGGATGCATCCATGCATGCGTGCGTGCATGTGGATGGATGCATGCCTGCATGCGCACATGCCATTCCAATGCCATGCACGCATGCTAATGCTGGCAAGCATGGCTGCGGACGCATGCGTGCGTGCCTGCGTAATGTATGCATGCGCGTGCCCGCACGTGTGTATCTATGCATGCATGCCTGTGTAAATGCATGTGTATGCATGCATGCATGTGCCGCGCGCCTGTGTGCATGGGTGTGGGGCATGCTTGCATGCATGTGCGCTGGCTTGCATGCATGCATGCATGCCATGGCATGCATACATAGTGCACGCACATGCACATGTACATCATGCATGCATGCATGCATGCCATGCCATGTGTGCATGTCTATGTATGCTGGCATGCATGCATGTGGATGCATGCATGTCTGCCTGCATAATGTGCATGTGCATGCGCGTGCACCATGTATGCATGCATGTGGGTGTGTTTTCATGCACGTGCGCATGTATGTAATGCATTATGCATGCATGGGTGTGGGTGTGGTTGCATGCGAAGGATGCATGTGTGTATGCTTGCATGCACGCACGTATACATGCATTCATGTATGCGTGTGTGTATATACGTTTTGCATGTATGGAGGCGTGCGTGTGTATGTATATACGTATGTATGTATGCATGCATGCACGCAATCGTATGTGCCTGTATCATCATGCATTTTATGTCTATGTGCAGAGTATATGCATGCCACATATTGCTCGCTCCACTTAATCATACACACGATCAACCATAATTAGCACTAATTACATCATAATTAATCTTCGAATAATTCACACGGTATCAAAACACCGTTCAATACAATGCCTAACAGCCTATGTGCATGATCACATGTTGAGCTACATCCAAGATGTTGATTCATAAAAGATGTTCGTTGATGATGTTGCCATACAATGGCCCGAAACTTCAACTTTGCTACGGACTAAACGGCATTTGACGAAAGGATAAGTCATGTGTTGGATTGATTACAAACGAAGATCAGAGGCTTCAATCACAACTGATGATAATTAGTGTCAGAAATTCTTGCATACATCGGAAAAGAATTTATCAGAGGCTATTTGTGTTAGATGGATTTTGATGTCTCACTATCACAGAGTGTTGGGTTCTAGGAGTCATAGCCACATTAATATAGCTAAGAATCTCTAATAGAATTTGGCCATGATAGATATGAGTGCCACCTCATCCAACATGGAACAAGGAGCTTTGAACAACGTTCGAGATTGGCGAGTTGGTAGATGTTAGCAATCACCCATGCAAAAGAATTTGCAGAAGAAAGTCCCCCCCTTGGCCTACAATTTCAAGGTTCTCAATGATCTAGATGAAGACTAAGTTGGAGGAAGGAACCCTCACTCTTCTGTCTGCGGTAACCCTCATATTCAGATACCCAAGCATTGTGCTTTGATGCCCTCATACTAGTGTAAGTTCCTTTGTTCGAATTTCTCTAGAATTCTCAGGTACTCTCCTAATCATGGACATGATTTTAATAATTTTCTGCCATTAGGAAGTCGTATGATTCTCAATCACTATTGCATTCCATATATGTACGTAGTGATCTTTATTGTGTACACAAAATTTTCCATTCTCTTCATGCCTTTTGGTTTGAAATCGTGGTCATCCGGCCTCGACTTTGACGCATTCTCATTGTTTGTCACAATAGTGTTGCAATGGACATTCTTCTTTCTACCACTACCTTGGATCATTCGCCAGTTATCCTTTGCATTTACAAAGGGAACAAGGTGATTAGCATGTTATAGAGGGGTAGAGTAGAGTATAGCTAGGAGAAATGACAAGATACTTAGATAGATAAAGAGATACCGATAGACATAGAATCAAGAGGAGAATAACATGAACTAAACTTATAATTGTATAGCTAGATGTATTCACCTTGATTGAGATAAACTTTAAGGTGAACTTAGGATCTTTGTATCTATATAGAGAATCTTATATAATTGCAATGTATAACTTTTAAAAGCTTTTAGAGTCTTGCGATATTTTTGGAAGTTCTTAGGAACTTTTAGAGCATGCAAGAAAATAGTTTATTTTTTATAAAGTCTATACATATAACCATTCAATATAGCAAGTACTGTCTTGTGGTACAATGATAATGTCACTTCTCGGGTTTTGATATTGTCTCAAATAGATACATATATGAAATTTAGATTCCTTAATCGATGACCCATTCTTTTAGAGAAGAATAATTTCAAAACTTTTACATGACCCATCTTAGTGAAAATTTTAAAACACAACAATGTATATTTAATGAAATCTTTTGAAGCAAAACACTTCAAGATTTAGGTGAATATACTAACTAAGAAAAGAATTGAGCTTCTTCTTAGAATAAATAAGGCCTTTTTTGTTGACCGTTCAATGAAAACTTCTTTAATAGAGCTTTAATAAGTAAAGTAGTGGACATCATGAATTAGTGTTACTTATCGTTATGTGACATATTTTACCTTGTTAGATATTTTTTAATATTATATCAACCAAAATCCAAGGACAGGTGTAAATATTTCTATGGTTTGGTACTAATGACAAATCAATTAACTTGAAAGTAGATGCCCAAAGTGAATAGCAGGCTAGGGATTGTGATTTGGTAGATTAGAGCAAGGTGCTCATGTTCAAAACTAGTGGTATATGAATTGTAAGTAGGAAGAGAATTATAAAAGAAGTTACTTCAAAATCAAATCACTTGATGTGCGCCAATAGTCTTCTACCGTTAGTTAATAAAGATATTGTAGACATTCAACAATGCTCCAAAGCTATTGATCATTAGGAGGATAAATCTTAGGAGCTCATAAGAGACCAACACAAGAGTCGTTAATGGCAAGTCCTGGAAAGTATGAACCAAAGTGACAACATTTTCCAAATTTATTAGAGGATGAATTGTGAGCAAGACATTTGTTGAATTTTCAATAATAGACATGTCTGGTTCCTTCTTTTCATTGTATTTAGCAAACTCTGTACATTTTTCAATTGTATGACCAGCCTTCTGACCATATTTGCATCTCTTCTTCTTAAGTAAATCAGCACCATCATTAGAGAAATGGAAGGTTGAAGATGATGGTTGAGGCTTTGGCCTTGATGAACTAAAACTCGAAGTATATTTGTTTTTCCCTTTTTGTGAATTTACAAGTGCTTGTGTTCCCTCAATCAAACCACTCCTATTCACTCTAGATTGCTCTTCTTGCAAAAGAAAGGATACTACCTCATCAAATACATATATATCGGGATTTCATTTTGCAACCACATAGATTGTAGTAGCAAAGTTTTGAAAAGGTTTTGGTTATCCTTTCAACAATGTAGATACGAGTTATACATTTGAGCTAATCTCATCTATGTTTGCCAATTGCTCTTTGCAATCCCTGATACGTTTCACATACACGTCCACAAATTCATTTTTAGCCATACATCCATCCTTAAGTTGTTTCCTCAAGTATGTTATATGTGTTTCCTTAACGCACGACATACAAAGAAGCAAGAGTGTCCCATGTTAGTTTTGATGTAAAACATAACCAAATATGTGGCACTATTTTAACTGAAAGGGCAATCAATGCACGAGCTTCTGCATCTTTTCCATCCCATTTTAGCCGCTCTTGTGTAGGTGGAGATGAAGCAACATCTATACTTGAGGAAGATAGTCCATCCATGATAATATTAGAGTGTGAAGTAGAAGAACATCTGAGTCTTCGATCCAACATTTCACACCTTGGAGTGTGAAGCCCGGAACATCCAATTATCCTTGGTCTACCTTGGTTCGAGCTTCATAATCCTGAGATAGATTGGCGAAGGCGAGTTATCAAGAAACTCTCATAAAACTGTTTGTCCAATACTGAATATCACCAAATTTCAACTATTTCTTTACAACAATTATGCAAAGCTGGAAGAAACAAAGAAATGTTTGTATTTGCAATGGTGGCAAATCTAACATCTGATCCACAGAATCGAGATGTATTGCTTCTATCCAAATATCAAGAATTCCATGATGTTTTTGACAAGGTTAAAGCTATTTGAACCCTCCCAGAACATCGTTAGTATGATTGTACTACTGATCTACAACCAGGAAAAGAGTCACCATGGGGACCAATTTATAATATGTCACCTTTAGAACTCAAAACTCTTTGAGAATACATTGAAGAACACTTGGCGAATGGATTTATTCGACATTCCAAAAGCCTTGCAGGTGTACCTATATTTTTTGTCAAGAAGAAAAACGACTCTTTACTGTTAGTTATGGATTATAGAGGATTGAACAAAGTCACGATTCGAAACCGATATGTTTTACCCCTGATCTCAAACTTGTTGGAGCGCCTTAGTGGAGCCAAGTATTTCACTAAATTAGACTTGTGGGGTGCATATAACCTTGTTCGAATACGCCCGGGAGATAAATGGAAGATGACATTTTGCACTCGATATGGACATTTCGAGTATACTATTATGCCTTTTGGCCTCACCAATGCACCGGCCATTTTTCAACACATGGCGAATGATATTTTCATGACTTCTTGGATGTATTCACCATAGTGTATCTAGATGACATCTTGATCTACTCAACAAAATAAGAAGAGCATGACCTGCATGTTTATCAGGTTCTACAACAGCTACGGATGTATGGACTCTTTGCAAAGCTAGAGAAATGTACCTTTGATCAACGCCATGTTGAGTTCTTAGGTTATGTGATTTCACAACAAGGCATATCCATGGATCCATCAAAGGTTCAAACAATTCTTGATTGACAAACATCTACATCAATAAGAGATGTACAATGTTTTGTGGGATTTGCAAATTTCTATCGGAAATTTATCAAGAACTACTTGAAGATTATCTTGCCTCACAGAAATTACACGAATGAACAAGAAATTTATGTGGATTACTAGTGCAACTGAAGCTTTTGATCATTTGAAGCAAGCATTCACATCAGCCCCAATTTTAGCTTATGCCAACTTCTCAAAACCTTTTATTCTAGAAGCTGATACATCAGATTTTGCATTGGGGAGTGTATTATCGCAGGTAAAAGAAGATGGACGTGTACATCCAAATGCATTTCATTCACGAAAGTTCAAAGCTGCTTAGATCAACTATGAAGTTCATGATAAAGAACTTCTATCTATTGTAGAATATTTTGAGCAATGACGTCACCTCCTTGAAAATTCTTCTCATCAAATTACAGTTTACAATGATCATAAGAATTTCATGTATTTCCAGAATGCTCGAGTGTTAAATCGTCATCAAGCTCGTTGGGCCCAATTTTTGACAGGTTTTGACTTTGTCATTGTATACCGTCCAGGGACACTCCAAGGAAAAGCGGATGCTCTATCATGACGTTCGTATATGATACCTCGTCCCGGTGACGCTGCTTTTGACCACCAAAACCAGGTAGTTTTGGGACTTGAACGCCTTCAAATACGCACAACAAAAGTATTGATGTACCAAGTAATTCAACTTTTTTAGACTCTATTCGAAGGGATATCAGGTTAAACTCTTTTGCCCAAGATGTATTAAATCATATTGATCCCGATTGAGCTTCTTCTTCAACGTCCAAGACTTCTCATAAATATTATAGAAAATTTAGTTGGCGAGATGGTTTGCTTTTCCGAAACAAACATTTATATGTCCAAGACGTTCTAGCTCGACTTCAAGTGTTATAACATTGTCATGACATGCCAATGCCTTGACATTTCGGTATTCACAAGACTTTAGAGTTTGTCACTCGAAACTAATACATAAAGATTAATATCCCTTTTTTATGTTCTCGAAAGTTTTGGAACTTTCTAAAAGTGTTTGCATGTATCTCCCTCTTCGGACCCTCTTCTTACATGCAAGAGTTTTGGAATTGTATAAATACAAAGGTTCACCTTAATTCCAAACAAGGTGAATAACGCCAGGTACGCAATCAACACTTAACTTCATCAATCTTCTACTTCTCACTTATCTTTTTTGCCCTTGCCTAGTTTTGTTCTGCTCTTCTGTATCTATTTGTGACATTGGTTGGTAAGAAATTTAAAATTCCGATTATGGTGAAACTTGAGACAATGTAAGAAAATTCTCAATCGGGGTAAAAAAAAGTTTAATTGCAAGCATGGTCTATTTATAACCAATGCCAATATATCTTTAATTATAAAAAATAAAATAAAAATCTTTATTCTTTGGGCATTAGTTCATTTTAAAGCGAAAAAAAAAATTCAATTTATTTATTTTGTTAAAGATAGAACTACCCAATTCGGTTTCTTTCATGCAGTTTTATCCCCTGTTATTTGTAATTAAACAATATTATTGCAATATATATATTTTTTAAAATGAATGATTCAAAACAAACTTTATGCTTTCAGGAACAGAAGACAAGAGGATACACAATATGTCCACTGTTGTTGCCGCTACCTCCGTTGGTGAATACATTCAGGGATGCACTTCAACGACACAACAGGGGGGCTCTAAAGAAGCACCCCCACCAACAACATCTAAAGCGCATTCGCTGCCTGTAGTTTTCACGCTGGAGGAGGAGGCCGAGTTCCGAACGAAGGTTCTTCGCTTATCACAATTTTCGATGATTTGTAGAGTGATCGGAGCCCCGCCAAATAGAGGTGAGTTAAAATATCTTATTCAAGGTTCGTTGCAAGATTTCAGTGGTGGAATCAAGGATGTACAGTTTTTAGGAAAAGGATTCTACCATGTAGAAGTAGACACAATAGACGCAGTGAACAATTTATTACAACATAGCCCGATTGATATAAGAGGTGCAAGGGCATTTGTTATGCCATGGAAACAAGGGTTTAATCCGGTTGAAGTACTTCACAAAGGGGAACGGATTTTCCCAATAACCGTTGTTTTCCCTGGGCTACGAAAAGAGTATCTACCCATGATTTCAGCCATAGCAGCAAGGATTGGATCTGTGGTGAACGTGCAAGAGAGCATGGCAGCTACAATAGCTAAATCATCGGGTTTTCCGTCGGCCAGAATCGTTGTAGGCTCACTTGAGAGACTACCAACAAAGATTTTGTTACCAAATGGAGAGGGTGAATCCATTGAACAAAGGGTTGAGTTTTCTGGTTTACCTGGGCAATGTTTTTATTGTAAAAACATGGGGCACTTAGCTAAGGATTGCCCTCGAAAAAAGAATAAAGGAGAGGACCAACATCAGCAATGTGGGTTTTGTAAAATGGAAGGGCATGTGGTTGAGAACTGTCAAGCGAAGGTATCATCGGAAGGTATGGAAGGGCAAGCTGGTTCAGAGTTAGGGAAGCAACAATGGATTCCAGTTAATGCTAAACGTTCTTTTAAATCATCTCATGGTATACTGCAGGAGACATATCAAATCCCTAACTCTTTTGATACATTAGATATCGAGATGGATAGACAAGATGGTGGGGATGCATTTGTTACTGAGTTATGCCAACTAAAGAGTGTTAACACATCTCAAGATAATCATGGTATTATGGAACAAAGTAAGTTGAAGGCTAGTGTAGAGCAGAATAGTGGGGATAACGAAGGCGTTGCGGTAGCATTCGAAAAGAGTAGAATGTTAAAATCAACGAAAAGGACAATAAGATCTCGGAAATCAGATAATGCGATCGCAATACGAACTTGTGTGATGGAAAACCATGATGTTGGCAGCGATGGTTTTTCGATATTAGATTATGCTGCCCCTTTCGGTCATGATTTTACCAAGCACTTGGGAGTTGAAAATGTTCATGAACCCAATCCAATAAGGATGCATGTTTTATTAAGACAGAGAGAGGCGACAAGTCCTATTGTTGGTTATTCATTTCCATTGTGTGGGTCTGAAAATAGCGTATGGGCTTATGCTGATGTAATGTTAGCAATTAGAGGTCAAGTTTTACACTTGCCAAATACATCGAGTGTTCACAAGTAGGAGAGGCAATATTGGTGGGGTTGGAGCATGCATCTTTTTCAATTGTTCCAACTCTTGATGCAATGAACCGTAGACATTTAACAGTAGATGTAATATCAGATACAATGCTAGAATTTGGATATGTATATATATCCATGAGGACGGTGTAGGGATAATCGACGAGGATGCGTGAAAGCAGAGGCAGATCCACTGGGGATTTGAACCAGAGGAAACCAGAGTGATGAAGTGGCGAGAAACGGAATTGTAATGAATATTCAAATTTCAGAATAAGAAGAAGTAAGGGAAACTAATTGATTTGAATGCTCGATAATCCGATTATAATTCGTAGAGTTCTTGAT
>JBBBWG010030976.1:2642-15323 GCA_037176905.1 Azolla pinnata | reverse complement strand
CTTCTTCTTCTTCTTCTTCTTCTTCCAGATGATCCCAAGAAGACCTACATCTTGAACGATCTGCCCGGTGCCAAGGAAAGGCTGCAGCTAGTCAAGGGGCAGCTGCTCGAGGAAGGCGGGTTCGACGAAGCCGTCTACGGCTGCGATGGCGTCTTCCACTGCGCATCCCCGACCGAATTCTCCTTCGAAGATCCCTACGTGAGTTTTGTGTGAAATTCTTACTACCCCAACCTCTCTTCATGTCTCTGCTGCTTCCAATGCCATCTTTGTGTGAATTCTCCTTCGAAGATACCTTCCAATGTCGAGGCTGTGCTGCCATTGGCATGTCTATGTTTGTGCTTAGCTATGCGATCATGACTTCTATGCCTGTGCTTAGCTTTGCTATCATAGTCTGTGCTCATAGCAATGCTCATGTCACCGTAGCTTCCACAGAATGCTGTTAAAAAACCGTGTATTTTAAGTGTATTTTAAGCATAAAATACGTTTTAGAATACTCGGACATTGTCGTATTCGACGCGTATCTAGCGTTTTCGAACTGTCTTTTGCTTTAAGCCAAATTTATAAATGTTGAACATAATTTTTACTAGGGTTGCGATTTTGTGTTGAAAGTGAATATCGGTCATTTTTTACACTTAAATTTGAGATTGGATTTTCTTCAATGTAAGAGTTTATAAGTTTAACAAAGCCAAGAGATGGAATATGAAAATGTTTAGTGATAGGTAGGTTTAATTAATTATAAACTTGTACAATTGTTATATCGGACGATAATGTATGTAACTCGTATTTAACGTATTTAGCCCGTATTCAACATAAGTAACCAGTATTTAATGTATTTAACCCATATTGAACAAATATTTGACGTATTTAATCCATACTTAACCAGTATTTAACCCGTATTTGATGTATGTTTTGTTTTGACAAGACTATTACCGTTTGACGCTACTAATCCTCTCGAATCATGCAGGGCCTAAGCTGATTTTGTATTTTAGCAACTATATGTTAAAAATACGTATTCTAAGTGTCTATAAGCTTGTGACGAGATACTTTAAAAGAACATGCAGCATACGTACTGTACGCGTACGGTATGCTGCGAAATGTAACAGCATAGCTTTCTCCACGGTATCGTTGCGAGCGTCGCGAATTCATGATCCACTCGTTCTTTGTTCGTGATTTGTGCACCAGAGGGACTGCATCGATCCAGCCGTGCAAGGGACGGTGAACGTGCTGAAGTCGTGCGCCAAGGCGCCGACGATTCGGAGGATCGTGTTCACGTCGTCGGCGGCCGCTGTCCGTTTCACACAGCTCGAGGACATCCCGGGCCAGAACTTCACCGAGGAGTGCTGGACTGACGAGGAGATGTGCGTGAGGGACAAGCCGCATGGATGGGTAAGCTGCTAGAAACCCAAACCTTCTTTTCCTTCTGTCGATGAATCAAATGAATGCCCGAGATGTCGAATCGATACACACATACACACACACACACACACACACATCAAACTGGAAATTTTGTTGTTCGGCCTTCTGACCTATTCTATTCCTTTTTTTTTTCTGGTTTTTGGGTTTTTTCTCATGGGTTGTTTGGCAAGGTTGTTAGGTACGTTTGGTACAGTACGGATACCATGCATATTTCATGTATTAATATGAGTGTAGTATGCGCCAATCTAAGAGTACATTCAATACATTCTCCTAAATTTCTTAAATACGTAAAACATGTATAGTATGTTGAATGGTTGAACACTTTTGAAAGATTTTGGCATCATAATTTGTTATATACTTATTAATACGCATATAGTATGCCTCAATGTAAATGTACGTTCCGTACATTTTCTTAATTTCTTAAATACGTATAAAATATGTAAAATAGATATAGTATTTTAAATAATTTGAAACTTTTTGAAAATTTGACATAATGATTTGTTATATAATCTTATACGCTTTCTTCTTTTTCTTTGAACTACGTTTCTTCTAAGTTCTGTTTTTTCCATCTTCTTGTTCATACTTCTCATTTCTATTTTTCATCTTCCTTTTTCTATATTTTTTCCTTCCTCCTCTTCTTCTATTTCGCACTAAATCAGTTTTTTCTTCTACTTTTTGTTAGGGTTCAACTTCAAATTTTTTTTTATGAATACATATCATACCTATTTTCTTCTAAAGTACGTTAAATACTGTATCTAACAAATGAACATGATATTTGACTAAACAACATTAAGGTATAGTATGCATTATACGACCAATGAGGTACTAATCGTATTTCAAATGACAAATACGCATATGTAAACAACCTTGGTTGTTGGGTAGCCCTATTTCCTGTCCAAGACATTGTCCGAGAAGAAGGCATTCGAGCTGGCCGAGGAGTACAAGCTCGACCTTGTCACCATATTGCCGACTCTCGTGACGGGGCCCTTCTTGATCGAGAAGATCCCCAACAGCGTGGCCGATGCCCTGTCGCTCGTCACAGGTGGGAATTGTTTCATGCCTGATCTGGCTCCTAACTAAGACCAGTTTTGGGTCAGCTTTTTCCTCGATCTTTTGGACCGTGTTTTTTCTGTTTTGGGCTCCTAGATCACAACAATGGCATGCCTGATCTGCCTCTGCCACAGGGCAGATTGCTTTCAATGTTTTTATCCTACTGTTTTCTGGTCTGTTTCCTGTTTTGGGCTGCTAAAAACACAACAATTGGTGCCTGATTTGGCTCTGAGAGATCGCTCTAAATGTTGTTTTCCTTCTGTTTTCCGGACTGATTCCTGTTTTGGGCTGCTGAAACACACAAGCAATGACATGCCTGGTAGGGGAGACTGCACTCAAATGTTGTTTCCTTTTCTGTTTTTTTTGACTGTTTCCTGTTTTTGGGCCGCTGAAAAACAACAATTGACATACCTGGTAGGGCAGATTGCTCTTAATGCTTTTCCATTCCTGGTTACTGGACTATTTCCTGTTTAGGGATGGTGAAACACAAGCAATGGCATGCCAGACTGCTCTCAATGCTCTTTCTTTCCATTCCTGTTTACTGGACTGTTTCCTGTTTTGGGCTGATTAAAACACAAGCAAAGGCATGCCTGGTCTATAGACAGGGGAGATTGCTCTCAATGCTTTTCCATTCCTGTTTACTCGAGATTGTTTCCTGTTTTGGGCTGCTGAAACACAGCAGCAATGACATTGCTGGTCTGACTCGTGGTGCTTTGCTTTGGGCTGACCAGTGTGTTTTTTCTTGTTCTGGGTTCTTGGGCTGCTGAAAACCACAACAAAAACAACAAAATGAATGGCAGGGGATACCTCCCACCACAACTTCATCAAGCGCATCTCGTTCGTGCACATCGACGACATCATCGATGCCCACATCTTCCTGTACGAGAATCCGGCTGCCAAGGGCCGCTACATTGGCTCCGCCTACGATGCCTCCATCACCGAGGTCGCTGCCCTGCTGAAGAGCATCTATCCCAAGCTCAAATTGCCCGAGAAGTAAGAGCCATAGCCTCTCTCTCTTTGCTCATCCCATCTCACGCTCGAGATACATTCGCGGAGTATAATAACTGTTTTCTTTCTGCATTTTATGATTCATCCCATCTCATGCTGCCAGAGCATATACAAACTGCTAAGAATCTTTCTGCATTTCATCCCATCACATGCTGCGAGATACATTCGCAGAGTATATAAACCGTTTCTTTCTGCATTTCATCCCATCACTTGCTGCGAGATACATTCGCAGAGTAGATAAATGTTTCTTTCTGCATTTCGTCGCATCACATGCTCGAGAATCGAGGTACATTCGCAGAGTGTATAAGCAGTTTCTTTCTGCAAATTTCATCCCATCACATGCTGCAAGATGCATCTGCAGAGTATATAAACTGTTTCTTTTTGCATTTCATTCCATCACATGCGCGAAATACATTCACAGTGTATAGAAACTGTGCATTTTATCTCCTGTGGCACAGCTTCGACTACCTCGGCGAAATCGTGCCCCACTACATGGACAACACGAAGCTCAAGAGCTTGGGCTTTGAGTTCAAGTACTCCCTCCGCGAGATGCTCGAGTCCGCCGTTCAGTGCTGCGTCGACAAGGGCCTGATCCCTTACCCAGGATAGAAAACCCTAAAACCAACACCCCCCCCAAGAAACCCTAAAAAAAGCGGCCTCTACTGCGAATCTACCCTTGTCAAGTTCTCGCTCGATCTCTGATGTACATACACCCTTTGCTTTCAGGCTCTCAAGGCTTGAAGCACTCTGCCGGAGCAACGGAGTGCTGAGGCTCGGCTTGCAAATGGCATGTATGTACCTCGTCAAATCGAATATATCGTTTTTCTGTCGGTTCCGTTCCTCGCCTCTTGTTGGAGTTGTTGTGTCTTGCATGTACTAAAGTGTGGAAAAAGCCGAAGCAGGTGCCTGGAGGTTGCTCCGATGATCGAGAAACGATATGACCTCAGGATTCAGAAGGTTAGATCGAAAGTGCCGCTTATGTTAGTGTTGAATCGGACGATTGTGTTGAGTTAGACGCCTCAGGCTTTGCAAGTTAGGTAGCAGAAACGGGAGATACCAGCTCTCTCCAGGAATAGCGGATTACGGCTTTGGAATCCCTTCTAACAGAGTATGCTTGCTTGGTCTTTGGTGATAATAGATGTTTAGGGTTTAGGGTTTAGGGTTTAGGGTTTAGGGTATAGAACCTTAAACACATATGGCATAGAACCTTAACAATCCTGGCTAAGTTTATATCCACACTACATTTGGAAGAGGTGCATTATATATTAACAAGCGCCTTGTCAGCTCTTCCATCGCCGCATTTGGGTCGACTCAAAAGGCAGACAGAATCGACAACCTGCAGGTATCTATCAAGCACAATTAGCTCGCTTAGAAAATCCCAATCGCCCAATCATAAGAGACACCCGATCGGGGATTTGGTAATCATCACGACGATGCAGTTTATTTGGAAACGAAGATGCCTAACGCTCTATGAGAATACTTGCGAGCCACTAAAACTATGTGGTTCCCAGGTGGGAGTTGTTAGATGCTTTCTAATCATTAAGCTAATTATGATAAAGAATTGAGAGAAAAAAAAAAGGATTTAAGGTTACTAAGGCACCCGACATTCAGACCATCATCGACGTCCCATACTTGTTGTGAAAGAGAATATCGTACTTTTGGATTGAGTCGGAGAAGACGCACGTGCTTGGAGCGAGAGCCTTGCAAACTGCTAGAGTCTCCACGTACTAACTCAGTGGGGTCTCCTCATGAAAGTAGCTAGCCTTCTTTTTTTATAGACTCAAACCCTAGATTTCCCATCTTCGTCTCCCACTGTTGGATCGAAGTTTTTGATCGTCACCCTTCATTCCTTAAATGAACTAGCCCACAAATAACTGCATATAGCTGATCGTATGGTGTGAACACTACGGTGTAGAGCTCAGTAAATGGTCATGCTCGTAACAGAATTTGTATTGGAAGGGCGAAACATAATGGTCAACAGGTTGACGAACATATCTGCAATCAAAGTTTTGGTGTCGTTTGCTACAAAACTCCGAAACATTTTGCGACTCCAACCGATGGGGAGAGGCTTTCTGGACAAAATACAAGCTTACCTAATCAATGCTTACATCTGCAAACAGTTTGCACATTTGCCCCAACTCTTGTCCAAAGAAAAGAAAGGAGCATGAGAAAAACAACCCAGGAAGCGAATCAACATTTGGACAATAGTCACGGAAAACACCATCCTAAAGAAGACAATAGTCGCGAACAACACCATCATACGTTTGCAAAAATGTGGGTCCTTGTGCGAACAAAGGTAAAGGGGTGATACTGACACCGAATTTAGACAAGTCGAATAATGTTTTCCATCGAAAAAAACGTATGAAGTTGTAAGAAATGATCGCATTGAAGAATGATCATGAACACATGATGAACTATGGCCCACATGAAGGGAGTATGGTCAAAGAATGCCAACGGATTACGAGAACCAATACAATGTCCTCATTTGTCTGTCTCCCCCGGTTGATACTGGATTAATTGCTCAATACATTTCAGAAATATGAGCTAACCATGATTATCAATGATCCTTTTAATTACTTGATATGTCCTTTTGTTTAGTTGCAAACTCATAGCCATTCACCTTCAAACCTCTTAGAATAGTAGCTCATATGTGATGTCTCTTTAAAAAGTGTAAATTCAACTCAAGCTTTCTGATAAAAATAGTGCAAATGCATCTTGCATTTCTCTGAAGCGGTGCATACGAGCTTTCTTTCCCATTGAAGATCTCTTATTTCATGTCTCTTTGAAGCTTGCTAACAAGCAATGTGTTTGCACGATCTATATTGAAACATTAAAACTATAAATTAATGTCATAAACATTTTGGTTTCTAGTTAGGCATTGTAAAACACATTGCATGAATAATTATAACATTTACATACAAGAAATAAAAAAGTATTTGTTAAATGGATAGAACTGCTTTTTTGTGTCAAACTTGATCTTGTTTGATTTCCGGTATATGTTTTATACCATTAGTGATAGTTCTACACATGTAAAGGTACACACCTCCCACTTACATAAATAAGCTTAAGCTTAAGTTCCATTATACATTGGTGTGCTATATATCCACACATTTCAAATGGTGTCATGTGCATACTTACATTTCAAATGTATTTATCCCACCCTATACATTGTCTTCATCATTATTGACTTCGTGATCCCTGGATTATATATCATTTAAGACATTTGGAATGCAATAAATAATGTTTACAACTATATTGTAGTTGACTTCACTTGTAGTAATTTGCTTTTATTGACATTGTTTGTTTTTTAATATGTGACATGATTCGACTCAACCACTTTGTAAATGGAGTGTTGAAATAAACTCATTCTCTAGCTTCTTATACCCAGCAATATGAAAATTCTCTAGCTCAAATGGAATGGTTTTGGCTCAATTTTCTCATTCTCTAGCTTCTTATACCTAACAATATGAAAATTCCTTTGTATATAAATTAGAAATAAATGCACATTCAATCCTAAGCACAATAATAATAACCAAAGAAACATAAGTTATAGGGAACTAAAAATAAATTTTGAACGACATCCATTAATGTAACTCTCCGTTCAGGTTGACATTGTTTGTTATTAACAGAACTTAACATAGTTGGAAACTTGCACCACCTCAGTTGAGGCTTCAAGCATATACAAAGTACAACAATAGAATCAAGATATTCAAAAGATAACTATTGTCGGAACAAAGCAGGGGATAGAGTGATGAAAGAAGGTTATAAGAAGAGAAAAAGAAGTGAGGAGAGACGAATGATGATTGGATGAGTACAAAGAGGGATTAGATATAAGGTAGGCTTTGAGAGTTGACGGTTGTTATTGATTCAAATTGATTTGATAAAACTTATATGTGTCTATGTATAAGTTCATATAAAATAGCTTAAAGATTTTTAGAATATTAGAATGTTCTAGACCTAAAACATATTACGATATTTTAGATTGTTAGAATATTCTAGACCTAAAATATTTAACGATGTTCTAAAATGTTTTAGAATATTCGAGAGTTTTCTTAAATACAATAATCTGTACCTTAGAAAAATGAGCATTTATCATCTCATGTGACGACAACTTGGCTTAATAGTTGTGTGTAAGATTGTGCAGTACAAAGTCCTGAGTGAAGTCTAGGTGACGCATAATGTTTTATGTATTCATGGCTAGGTTAGAAATATTGTGCAACCCGTAACCTTGGCTACGTTAGAAACAGTTTGGAGTTGTGGTAGTATCAGTGGCAACAAGATTTATCCATTGAAACAAGGTGCTTTGTCTATCGAAGATTTTACATTAGGGTTGTGTTTTATACCACTTGACCGACCATCTAATCTCTGATTGTTTCCCCCCCTAGTATGGATGCGATTGTGATTGGGGAATACATGCAGTCGAGTTAGCTCAGCAACAGACTCTCCTTGATCAATGTCTTGATGGGAATATATGCAATGTTTTTCTTGAATGCTGCTGCAAAGGATGAATTTGCGTGTGACTGACGCACGGCCTTATGACGAAACCTCTCCCTCGGACGATGCCAGACAAGAGCTGAGGTAGGGCCCTTGGCACTTCAACTCATTCTGTGTGGCTACTAGCAAGCTAGCCAGCAGAGGAAGATCCTGCATTCTCAAGCATAGAAAGAAGCAGATTGGCTCGCAGAAACTCGGATGGATTGAATGCGGGGAGCAAGGCGAGAGGTCAGGTCGGGGGTTCGCATCAGCCGCGGTTCATCCTCGTGTCTGATCTATGTAAGCTGTATCAGTTCCTTCATACCAAGCTGCGCTATCTATCTCCGGAGGAGTCCAAACATGCGACAACCCAACCAGAGCAAACTAGAGCAGTAAAGTCGAGAGCAGAGCAGTTAGGAGTCGAGACGAGGACCAGAGTAATCAAGTCCAAGCGAGACGAGACTAGACTAGTCAAGATAGTCAAGACCAAACCAAACCAGATAATACTAGATTAGTCAAGTCCAAACCAGACCAGAGCAGACCAGACTAGTCTAGATTTAGTCAAGACTAGTCAAGACCAGAGTAGACCAAACTAGTGAAGACCGAGTGACGAGAAGAGACTAGTCAAGTCTAGACCACCGGCGTATGGCAACCGCATATATGCACGTACTACGTGATATACGTAGATAATACGTATCCGTATCCGTATACGGATGGATTGGGATGGCTAAAAAGATGAGGAAAGGTAAAAGAGAAGAAGAAGAAGAAAGAAGAAGAGAAGAAAGAAGAAGAAGAAGAAGGAAGAAGAAGAGATGGTGGGCGTGAGAATGGCGGAAGCGGGCGGGCGCTCTGCACGCGCCGCCCCTCCACCAGCCACCCGCCGCCACTCTCTTCCTTCCTTCTTCTTGATTCTGCTTCTTTCCTTCTGATTCTTCTGTCGATCTATGCCTCTCATGTCCTATAAATCGCCCACAAACCCCGCCCCCTTCTCTTCCTTGTGTGTGTTCCCACAATCGCCCACAAATCGCTCACAATCGTCCACAAATCGCTCACAATCGCCCACAATCGCCCACAACTCGCTCACAATCGCCCACAAATCGCCCATAAATCGCCCACAATCGCCCACAAATCGCCCACAAATCGCCCCACAAATCGCCCACAACCGCCCATCCAATCTCTCCTTGCCCACCATAGCCTTTTCCCTTTGATCAGCGCCCCCTTAATCCTTCACATTACAAGCAACTGCAACTTGAATGATGATGATGATGATGATGATGATGAAGATGAAGAAGAAGATGATGGTGGTGGTGGTGGTGATGATGATGATGATGATGATGGTGGTGGTGATGGTGCCTGAGGCTGCTGCCAACAACCCATCTCCTCGCGCTTCGACAGCATCATCGTCATCATCATCGTCATCGTCGCAGTCGCTGAAGCCCTTGGCCTTATCCCATTCCCATGGCGATGACGATGACGACTCCCCCGACATTGCACCTGCGGCCTAAGGCTTGCTACACCGATTCTCTCCTCCCCGACGACGATTCATTCCCCTTCCACCATTCCCCCCATTCCAGCTCCCAATGGAATCACTATAGTGAGCTTCAGCAAAGTGACTGAGCTTGTGAAAGACCAGAGAGTTCTCCAGCTCCCAAACTTGGAGTTTTAGCTAATTGGGACTGAGTTTGTGAAGGACTAGATGGAGAGTATCTCCAGCAAGCTCCAACTTTAGCTCCTAGTAGAATGCCCAAATTTAGCCTCCTTTTTTTGAGACCTTATTATATGTAGGACCTACCACCTCTACACCTCTTTGTGATCTCTCAATGCATATGTATCTTTGTATGTGTACAAATGTGCATGTATGCCTTGTTTATGTGGGCTGGTTCAATCCAGTTTCAGAAATGGACTCTTCTTCTTTCTTCTCTTCCTCCTTCTGCTCCATCTAAGTAACCAACTACCTACCTATATATGCTGCGTCAACAATGCTTCTTCACATCGTTCTACTTGCTGTTTTGCCATGACTAATGCTGTTTGTTGTCATCCAAGTTGTGACGCAATGTACGCCGCTTCTAGTAGTGCATTGTGCACAGGGAATGATCACATACATTGCCCTTGTAATGCATGGAAAACAAGCCCTAAGAACACTGAGTACTACAAACATGACCAGAACAAGCTTCGATACAGCTTGCGAATCAACATGCTGCGGCATTGTATGTAGTGCAGGGCCCCACTTAATTACACGATGAGGTTCTCTACTTAGTCCGTCTAAGGGCATTATTCATGAGGCGGGTCCGTAGCTGTTAATTACTGAATCCAATAATCGATTGTCATCTTACCTGCTCGAACCCAAGCATACGTCTGTAATTAAATTATCATGTTTTCAAAGGTAGATATGATTCGTGCACCCCAACGTAAGTAATTAGGGGCTCAATCTTATGCCAATTAAGGCTGATTACGCGACCACGCGGTTCTTAATCACATGCAACGATCGAGCAAGGAAGCGATGTGTGTTAGTTAATGCATTACATTGTCTAATCAAGAGGGGGGGAAAAACAGCCGAATCACACAAGAGGGAGGTGATTAATCAAGAACAATTAAGCACCCGGGAAGCTGTATTACCAATCGATTAACGAGCATCACACACGGAAAAATGACCCCTATGAGGAGTTTGCTACATACAAGCCCACGAGATTCCCTCATTAATGGAGATTGGTTAGTGGACATGATCCCCCTCTTACCCCACAAGTCAATCCCTGGTATTCTTCTTCTTTCCGGAGAGGAGAAGCTTTTGGAATGAATGAACACACGTAGGGTTTCAGCTCTGTTTTGCTGAAAGATATGGATCGAGCCATTAAGTGTTTTATGGGTTTTTAGGCAATTCACTCGGAAGAAGAGAGCTGTCCAAGCATTCAATAAGCAGAAAAAAGTCACCTTCCCATATCTTTAGATCAGTTTCGCTGATGGTGGTGGCAGTATACACCAAACTTCGATTGTATTATCTGCACCAAGCCTTAATCATATAGAGAATTGATTCATTCTTCAATGATGGCTATAGTATCACAGTAAAGGCAGACTTGGAGCACCACAAGATCTGACAACTCGAAACAAATGTCATCCATAGACTGCAAACATACATATACATATAAATCTAAGCATCGTCAGAGAGATCGATGCTGATGGTAATTTGATAACAGAAAACGGTTGCGCATAAGCGAATTACAAAGCATGCATAGAAATCAGAAAAATGCAGCATTCTGGGCAATACAACGGGTTACTGCTTTGTTCTTGTTTATAGCAACCTGACGAGATAGATGGGCATCCAATGCGAAGATCGAATGAAGCGAAGATGGTAGAGAATTGGGAAATTTCAAAGAGGGTTTTAGAGCCTGCAATGTAACAATGCACAGCATGGATAAATGGCAAGTGAGCCTGGCAAATGAGGCTTTCCTGCACCGGCTACTGCATAAAAAAAAACCCTTTCAAAATTCTCTGGAATGCATTGATCGGACAGCTCTGCCAAAGTTTTCCAGCGTCGATCATGCAGAAGTTTAGTACATCGAGCCGAAGTAGGTGCTGCAAAAAAAAATTCCTTTGAAGGAATTTGCGGCTGCGAAAAAAGAAATTCCTTTGAAGGCGTCGATCGAGCAGAAGTTTTCCTGCGTTTGCTGCTGCGAAAAATCTCTTTCCAAGTTCCCTTGAAGGTCTTCGATCAAGCAAAAGTTTCCCTGCATTTGCTGCTGTGAAAAAAATCTCCTTCCAAGTTTCCCTTGAAGGTCTTCGATCGAGCAGAAGTTTCCCTGCATTTGCTGCTGTGAAAAAAATCTCCTTCCAAATTTCCCTTGAAGGTCTTCTATCGAGCAAAAGTTTCCCTGCATTTGCTGCGGTGAAAAAAATCTCTTTCCAAATTCCCTTGAAGGTCTTTGATCGAGCAAAAGCTTCCCTGCATTTGCTGCTGTGAAAAAAATCTCTTTGCAAATTCCCTCGAAGGTCTTCGATCGAGCAGAAACTTCCCTGCATTTGCTGCTGTGAAAAAAAAAACTCTTCCGAAATTCCCTTGAAGCTGTCGATCAAGCACAAGTTTTCCTGTATTTGCTGCTGTCAAAAACCTCTTCCAAGTTCCCTTGAAGGTGTCGATTGAGCAGCACCAAAGCATCGAGGTCATCAAATCAAGTGGGCACCAGGGCAAGACCATCATCGGGGGCAACGAAATATGCAATCAGATCGGAGTGCATGAAGATCGCTGCGGCACAGACGAGAAGAAGGGATAATAAGGCCAAAGCAAGCAAGCGATTTCCCAATCTCGATCGATTCAGAAGCTGAGGAGCAGAGGAGGAAGCTCTTCCGATGATCGAAACAACCCCAGTTTGCTTCAAATCATCATCACCACCAACATCATCATCATCATCATTGCTGCAATCCGCCCCTCGGACATTTTGATGGTTATGGTGAACAGGAATCCCAGAAGAACTTGCCCTGGAAGATGATTTTGCTTCAACAGGCAGAGCTTCCTCGTCAGAGCTATGGCAGGATCGAGCCAGAAAATCACGGAGGCGCATGCATTTCGACATGGGTGGTTTGCCCGATGCTTCGTCGGTCAATCTGCCTTGATCATCACCATCACCATCACCTTCATCTTCATCTTCATCTTCATCTTCATCTTCATCTTCATCTGCATCTTCATCTGCATCTTCATCTTCATATCCATCTCCATCTTCATAGTGACATGATGGATTGACT
>JBBBWG010030975.1:96545-122754 GCA_037176905.1 Azolla pinnata | reverse complement strand
TTTTTTGCCCAGTGGGTCGAGACTCTGGCGGCGAGCCATGGCTGTGAAAGGTCTAGGGTTTATTTAGGGTTCCAGCAAATGTTCCTTTCTCGCAAGCTTCTCGCAAGCTTCCCTGATCCATCGCATAAACTTCAGGAGTAAAGATTCAGAGGCCATGGCTTTGTAGAGATCAATTGATCGATCGATCGATCGATTCATAGAAGGTGATCAATCTCGAAGCGAATTGGGTAGGAAGATGATGATCCCAATGCTCTGGGACCCAAATCGATCCAAAGACCCAGACTCCAGGCTCCAGACTACGACCATGTCTGGCTCGATGCTATTTTGTTACATACGTAGCATATACCATACGCATACGTATGTTACATATTTTCAGAAGTATTTAATCGAACAATTTATACTTACTTAGAATACGTATGCTAAACCTACAGTTGTCGAATACATCAAGCACGATTTGAATACGTTAACTACGGGTTCAATAATTATACAAATTTGGAACTTACAGTTACTGAAACCTACCTGCATTTCTCGACGCTTCCTTCATATTCCATTTGTTGGCATTAGTAAATTTCATGACATCTTAAAATTTAAGCCGAGAAAATTCGGAGCAAATATTCGCTTTCGAGGCATCAACAGTAGCCCTAGTAAAAAAAACAAAAAAACAGTTCTGTTTTCTGTCATATTTATAAATTTGGCTAAAAAAGAAGAGAGTTCCAGAACGTTAAACACGTGCAGAATACGCACGAGTATTCGAAAATGTACTGTAGTTACTCAATACGCAATACACTAAACCCTAAACCCTAAACCCTAAACCCTAAAACCTAACAAGATAAGCTTCTGCTTGCGACGAGAGGCTTCCTTCCCTGCATGTAAATGTACTTTATTTATTAAAAAAAAAAGAAGCGCGTTTGTTAACAACACAGCTTCTGCTTGCTGGCTACAGGTAAACTACCAATCTCCTGACCGACAAGAAAACCTTCATGTCATGATGCCATCCGAAGCGAAGCGCATTCGTACAAAGGCAAGCTTGTTCTTCCTCGTCGAGCCTTTCCAGCAACAGCAGGTTCCATCGAATCCGAGCCCTGTAAGTAAGCCTGTTGATCCCAGCGCCTGTTGTTTCGATCGAATTCGCGTGCAGAGTTCCGATGCGAAACCGTGTCAGAACCCAGACACTGAAAGACATTGCTCGTCGCAAAGCACGAGATATTTGTCTTGTTTTTTTTTTTGTTGTTTTGGCTTTGTTAGCGATCGTTCCGATGCGCGCGAAATCCGCACCCTTTGCAGAGTCTGTCGAGACAATGGGGCGTGGAGATTTAGAGTAAAACATGGTATTGACCTTGGAACAAGGTTAAAAGGAAGATTAGGATTAATCGAAGAGTGGGTTTTTATGTCGTTAATGTGTTAAGCGTTTTATCGTTAGTCCAAAGCCAGTGTTTCGCCTCATCGCGATTTACTCCCTTTGATCATATTCTTACACACATGCGATGGTTAGCAAGTTATGGTAGTATTGCACCGATTCCATGCAGATTCAAGGAGACTTAGATGAGAATGGTGATGAGGATCTTATATTTGATGAATAGCGTCGATTTTTGCAATGTAAATCTACGAATGAACGACACCCAGAATCGTCTCTGATTACTGTTTCGATGCCAGTTAATCTTTCTTTTTTTGGGAGATTATAATCTCACGTTTGCAGTCTTTTGACATTTTTTGCGATTTCATTGCCTACTATCGATCAATTAACGAATCGGCTAATCGAATCCCAAAAACCCTCCCACCCTGGTTTATCTCAAATTTGCAGGCATTGCTCGATTTGCGGATTAATTTGCTCTGACTAGATGAATCAGTGGATCGAGATCAATCTGCCGATTTATCAATCGAGTTTAATCTACCAGATCGGCAGATTGGCCTCGATTGATCGGAATTCGCGGCATCGAGACTAAATTCTAAACCCTAAACCCTTAAAACCCCTTTCACATTGAAATCCACAGAATCCACCATTCGTCTTGTTTAGGAAGTTCCCCTCTATTAACGAATCGGCTGATCGAATCCCGAAAACCCTCCCACCGTATTATTATTTTAGATTTCCAGACATTTGCTCGACTGCAGATTAATTTGCTCTGACCGGATGAATCGATCATATAGCGATGCTGGATTGAGATCAATCTACCGATTTATCGAGCGACTTTAACCTACCGATTGACGTCAAACAATCGAATCGGCAGATTGGCCTCGATGAATCGGAATTCGCGGCGTCGAGACTAAATTCTAAACCCTAAATTCCAAACCCTAAACCCTAAAACCCCTTCACACTGAAATCCACAGAATTTGTGTAGTTTTAGAAATTCCCTCTTCTACCCTTTCTTTCTTTCTTTCTTCTTCTTCTTCTTCTTCTTCTTCTTCTTTCTTTCTTTCTTTCTTTCTTCTTCTTTCTTTCTTCTTCTGCAGGAAAACGCCTTCTGCTCCCCTAAACCCTAAACCCTAAACCCTAATTCTGCTTTCTCCCTCCCTCCCTGCCTTCTCCTTCGGCTCCTCCCTCTCCTTCTCCTTCTCCTTCTCCTCCCCCTCGCTGCGCAGAGAAATCAAGCTTTCCGTCCCGGCACGCGCGCGTTTCCTCCCAGGTTTGCTCTCGTCTTATTTGCTTCCCAACGATTTGGGCCACGGCCTTCTGCTGGCTGCTGTTGAGAACTGAACCACTGCGAGCGCTTCCATAGCCAGGGCGCTTAATCAAGTCTAGTTGATTCCCCCGAAAACGTCCCGCTTTTATATGTACGCTTCTATGAACCGACTCGCACCTTGCTGAACCCTGGTTTCAATGCCCGTTTCTGATTTGCTGGTTCTTGTTTAGTTGGGATTTCGACACAGTTTTCGTAATTGCTTACATGACTGCAAGGACGTTACCCGTTTCTGATTTGCTGGTTCTTGTTTAGTTGGGATTTCGACACAGATTCCGTAATTGCTTACATGACTGTAAGGACGTTTCCCGTTTCTGATTTGCTGGCCCTAGTTTAGCTGGGATTTCGACACAATTTTCATAATTTCTTACATGACTGTAAGGATGTTGCCCGTTTCTGATTTGTTGGCCCTAGTTTAGCTGGGATCTCGACACAGTTTTCGTAGTTGCTTACATGACTGTAAGGACGTTACCCATTTCTGATTTGCTGGCCCTAGTTTAGCTGGGATTTTGACACAGTTTTCATAATTTCTTACATGACTTTAAGGATGTTGCCCGTTTCTGATTTGTTGGCCCTAGTTTAGCTGGGATCTCGACACAGCTTTCATAATTTCTTACATAAGGACTTGGCCCTAGTTTAGCTGGGATTTCGACACAGTTTTCATAATTTCTTACATGACCGTAAGGATGTTGCCCGTTTCTGATTTGTTGGCCCTAGTTTAGCTGGGATCTCGACACAGCTTTCATAATTTCTTACATAAGGACTTGGCCCTAATTTAGCTGCGATTTCGACACAGGTTTCGTAAGTGCGTACATGACTATACGGACGTGCTTGTGCAGGATATCTTGAAGCTTCCGCATTACTTGTCAATGTTGTCCTCCCTCCTCTTTTATGAAATGAGGGCTAGCACACTTCCGTAAGCTACGGATTGCCTATCGGTCCATAATTTTATTTGACAAAGAAAACATACAGCACGTCTACCTACCTTAGCCTTGTAGAATATCATCAGAATAGATCTATGATATTGCAGAGGGGAGACGTCTGGTAATTTTGTGGAACTTAGACGTGGATTTTGATGGAAACGCCACAAGCTAGGAGCAAATTGGTATGTTTGCTTTACAATTTTAGTTAGTGTCCCAGCCATGAAGAATCAAGTCGTGATTTCTATGTGGGTTTTGGTGCCAGATCGAAACCCAACAAGCTCGGAGCATATGTGATGTTCTTGCTTTAGGTTTAGTTGTTGTTTGAGAAATGAAGAATAAAGCCTGGCTGCTATGCAGATTGAATTCCAACAAGCTAGAAGTGTATTATTGTGCTTGCCGTCTGAATTTATTTCAGCGTTTTAGAATAAAGAATCAAGCCCGGGTTCAATGCAGATCCAAATCCAACAAGGTAGAAGTCCAAAGAATCAAGCCTGGGTTTGATGCTCTAGAGTTTAATGTTTTAGAAATGGAAGATCAAGTCCTAGCTGATCTGGAGAACGAATTCCAACAAGCTAGAAGTGTATATTGTGTGCTTGCCGTCTGAATTTATTTCAGTGTTTGATGCAGATCCAAATCCGGGCTTAAAGAATCAAGCCCGGGTTTGATGCAGATCCAAATCCAACAAGCTAGGGGCATACTTGATGTGCTTGTTTTATTTATTTATTTAGTATTGTAGAAATGAAGAATCAAGCCCTAGTTTGTATGCAGATCGGAATTTCATTGGCGATATTGGGATTTGAACACTAGTAGCTCTTGGTGTATACATACCTTCAAATGGCAGCAATCGGATCATTCATCTCAGCAACCCCTGTCATTGCGACGCCCTTATCTTTGTCCAAGGTGAGCTTGAGCTCGAGTTCTGTTTCACACATAAATCCTCAGGCCCCATGTTTCTGTCCGTGGTCCTCTTGTTTTGGATTGGGTGTCCATCGGAAACACGCCTTATGGATTATCCCTCATGCTTCCTCATCTACTGCCAAAGATTCTCACACAAGGATAGAAGGTGCTCCATCGAAGGTCAGTAATGTTGTTCTCTTCAGCTGCTTTCTCTATACACTCAGATAAGAATAATTTCTTAATGATGAAATTGATCTTGTACTTTTGTTGGCCGCTTGCTTACACTGGTTTGATCATAGCTCTTTTTCTGCATTTGGAAGTTTCTAAGACTGTGGATCATGATAAAGATAGTTTGTAATTTTGAGAAGACTGTCTTGTCGCTGCATTTATGTCCTGATCTTTGCTTTGGAGTCTATGGTTCTCTGTAATTTTTCTGATACCTTACAACTGAGTACTAGTGCAACTGAGTAAGTGCTGTACATTTCATTCTTCTGATGTAAAACTAATGCATATTTAATTTTCTGATACTGTTCAGGGCAGTATAGTTCCAGTTAAGTAGAATATTCTACCTTTTTCTATTTTGATGCGAATATGAGGTGTTGATTGTTTTGGCTCAAGTTCTCTATGGTAATCACTGGGGTTTTTCTATTTTGATGCAAATCTGAGGTGTTGATTCAGGTTCTCTATGGTGATCATCGGGACGATATCTCCAATGTTTTTATTGACGAATCAACTGGAATTGTTTGCTATCGGACTGAGCATGGTGAGGTTATTTGCGAGGGTCTTGATGAGGGCCCTCACTTCTACCCACCATCAGGATCCAAGTAAGTGTTTGATTGAATACCTATGCTATCTTGTTGGTAATGCTTGTGCTAGATCTGGTCTATGGTTTTTATCTTACAATGCATATTTTGCCTAAATTGCACCTTATTCTACTTCTGCTAGATTTTGTTGCTATGGTTCTTACCTTAAGATGCATCTTTATCTAAAGTGTGTCTAATGCTTTGTGCTTTTTGTGCATGTACAGTTTGTACATGCCAGACACTAGAGCAAGTGCAATCTTGCCCTTCTTCGGTGAAGGTATGTACGAAATCTGATCTAAACATTCCCAAGCAATTTATGGTAGCTTTTATTACTAACCCACCTGTCATATTTCTAGTGCTGTTAGGGCGTTCTATTATAATCCCATCTTTGTACATTTTGTTTATAAATGTTGAATGAAATCACGTTGTATGTGCTCTTTTATGGTGGTTTATCTCAAGGTAAACCTAAATTATATATATTATTTTCAAAATAGCTCTGACCTGTAATGGTTTTGCTCTTATGAATTGTTTCATAAGTGGACTCAACTTGGAAGTTAAGTTGAATTGTTTTAGAATGAAATCACCTTTTATGTGCTCTTTTATGATGATTTATCTCATGTTAAACCTTAACTATATAAATATTATTTTCATAATAGCTTTACCTATGATGGTTTTGCTCTTATGAATTGTTTCATAAGTGGACTCTGCTTGGAAGTTAAAGTTAAATTGTTTTAGAATGAAATCACGTTTTATGTGCTCTTTTATGGTGGTTTATATCTCAAGGTAAACCTAACCGATATATATATTATTTTCATCTTAGCTCTGACCTGTGATGGTTTTGCTCTTATTTCATAAATGCACTTTGCTTGGAAGTTAAGCTAAATTGTTTCGGTTGTAAAGTATTGGGTGGCATTTTGAATATTTTCATCCAGTTCTGACCTGTAAATTGATTGTTCAATAAATGGGTGTCATTTTGAAGTATTGAATCGTGGTGCAAAATAAAGTTTTGGTGACAGAATGAAATATTGGTCGAACCTACGGAATTCGGATATGATAGATTCATGTTTGATGTGTGGGTGTTATGATTGAAATTGTTGCATGCTATGTTTGAACCAAGGCTTCGTCATGTATGAACGAAGAGCACACGTTTTGTTTGATACATACACAGAGTAGACAGCTATAGGGGCATATATATACACAAATATACTCGTGATACAGGAAAGAGACTTTAGAGATTGCATTATAATTGCTGTCATATGAAATTACAATGGATTGCATTATGTCCCTTTGCATTGAGCAAAGGGCATGTTAAATATAATAATAATTCCGATTCTCTCGATTGTCAAACACGCTGACAATGTGATGAAATAAGTTTCTAATGTTCTCGGTTTAACAGTGATGTTACAAAGACCACTTCCGTTTCAAAAATTCCAGAAGGATGTCCTCAATGTTGCATGTGAGAAAGAATAGTGTAATTGTTTGCATGTGAGAAAGAATCGTGTGAAAAAGAAATATGAGGCGTGTTACACTGCAAAAATAAATTGTTGTCAACGTTAACTTACTTCAGTTTCCTCAACTTCGGAGTTGAAAATAAAACTGGGGAAGGTGGTCGTGACATCTCTGATGCAAGCGAGAGCAAATGAGAGCATTCTGCTTAGGGTTTTAGGATTAGGCAGATTGAGAAACAATAGAGATGGTAGCATCATATACTTACTTGAGATATGGTAGTGTCATAATCCTCATCATCAATGGATGTTTTAGTACAAATGCCCTCCACTCATCCTTATCAATCTTTCCATCGTTGTTCGTGTCGGCATCAGCAAACGTCTGGTTTCAGAATCACGTTTTTTAGAAACAAAAGGCATATACAGAAGAACCGAGGACCAAGAAAAAGCAACACGATCACCAACCAACACCTGATCCAGAATGGATTCAATCACATCATCTGTCAGTTGCACTTCGGATTCGGATAACAATGCTGTAATCATCGTCTCAACCTGCAAGCATAGATCATTCCCTCTCTTTTGCATCATAAACTAGTATAGAGGTTTGGATATTTGGTTTGTGCTTAGGGTTTTCGAATGTCAACAAGAAATATTGGTGCGTCAAATCTCCACTGTTCACACATCTCTTGGTTCCACCATGCAAGACACCACGAAGTGTTAGACCAGCCCTGAAAAGTCTATTTTCCTTTCTTGTTAAAATGTTTCCATATGGTATCTACGGCATTTCATAGCTGACTCAGTGGTATTAGGTGAACTCAGAATCCCATAATCCTTCCTGGAAGAACTAATGCTTCAACTATTAGAATGAAATTTTTATTGGACTGAAACAGATTTCGTATTACCTCCTCACGTTCAATGAATCCAGTTTGTCTAAGATCGAAGAGCCTGAAGGCAACTGCCAAAAACAAAAGGAGAAAAACATGCCACACTTCAAATAGCTACAATTTCATTATGAATAAGTTGTCAGAAACAAAACCGTCCATAAACTCTGATAAGCAAGAAGAGTCAAGAGTCCTTTAAGCAAGAAAGGTATGCAAACTCACAATCAATCTTGTCATTAAGTGGAGCATCAGGATGAAATACACTCAATGAACGAATGAATTCCCCCGCGTCAATGACACCATTTCTCTTCAAATCAAATAAATCAAACACCTAGAAAGACAAAAACAAGAACTTTACCCAAACAAGTACTGTTTTATCCATTAAAAATTCAAAGTACTACCTCAAATTTATTGCATACTTGTTTTATGAGTATGGGACATCTAGATCGATGTGTTATGCTGTTTAACATGGCAATGAATAAACCCATTTGACATGGTTTGGCCTATTGAAACAACATTAGGATGTATTTGTAGCAATAATAAGATGATGGATGTCTCCATATGCAGTGATTACGTTTCCCAGAAATTTTTAAGAAATAACCGGAGTTTCCAGAGTATCAAAATACTGAAGCACATCAGTACTATTATAGCTTTGGCTACTTCAACTGTGTTTCTGAATTTCCGTTAGTGAATACCAACGGTCTTCACCTTTCCCAGATGAAGACAGCATAAGTATGCATGTAAGTATGTTGACATGTATGCATGCATACATAAATATATATAAATATAGATCTATGTGTAAGTATAATCTCTGTTATTACCCTGTCTGCAAAAAGATTTTGAATACGACTATTTCTGAAAAGCGCGAGCTGAAGTTCCTCCTTTATACAATATAAACAAGCCTTCTCAGTAAAAATTGAAGGGATCGGATAGCAATTTGGAAACGGAAAAAAGTTGTGAAAGCGTAGACACGTTACCTTGTGAATTAATCCATCAGCAAACATTGAATTGCTGAGCTTTTTAAACAGTTCATAGAGTGCTTCAATCTCACTGACACTAACTAACAGAACAGAAAAGAAAAAGGAAGGAGGAAAAGAAGGATGCGCAATTAGTATCTTTCAAAATTGAAAATATTTAAGAATTAGAAATATATAAAAATTCAAGCTAATCCAAACAAACCATAACCATCCTTAGCAACTAATGACAGACTTCTAGGTGAGTACAGGATCAGAATCCAAAAGAAAATATCTATGGGAGACTGTCACCAAATTTAAACACAGTAAGAACATACAGAGAAGAAACGGGAGACCTCTACAATAACAATAGCAAGAAACGTACAGGATGTCTCCATAGACAATGTCACAGGATTTTCATAACCAGGAGGCCGAGGCTGTTCACTCTGAATGAAGCAACTCATGAAAAGCAAGATGGCTTGTTTGAGGATTTTTGAGCAACAAAATGCTGATATGTTTTTCCAGCATGTAGCCCTGCAAGAAGAAAATCCATTATATGATAACATCAGTAGGCATATACTCTACATCAGTTCAGAAAACAAATGGCAGATCGAAATCCAGGAATAATTTTCCATTGCATGGAGATATGGCTCGGATCATTCACACTCTTGCATGAGGAAGAGGAACAAAACAGAGAGACATAGAACAAGAAAGAGAAACACATTTTTCTGACTGTACATAACACAGGCAATTGCTTTTAGGGGATGAAATGTCTCATGCAACACTTCAAAATGTTCAAGCTCATAGTGAAAATCCAACTAGGAGTATGCACGGAAATAGAGAGTGTCAGATTGATGTGAAGATATGGTATCTTCTTCACATATATGTTAAATAATAGGTCAGCCCATGTCTTTGACATTTTTTGCATTACCTACCACAGCTATCAAGCTTTCCCTCTCCTCTCTCACAAACACACACACACACACACACACTTGGATACCTAGATACATATTTTAGAAAAGCTTTCTGATAGGTGCAAACTTACTAACCTCAATTTAATGCAATTCAAGCACCCCATCATTTAATGAATGGCTCTCATAGCTTGATCTTCATGGGATGCAAAACAGTTGAAGTGTAGTCACATATATGACCACCATGCAAAAATCTGGGTACAACTCCTTGAAGGTTTCTTGTTAGACAGTTAGAGATGCCAAAAGAAAGGGAACTACACATGGACTTATGTGCCCAGATCTGAATTCTTTAGAGAATCTAGTGCCAATGAGTCATACATGCCGAAACAGAACAAATTTCCTCCCATCTTAATTCCATCGAGAATCAAGGCACCAACGCATAAGAGAAGAAATCAAGAAAACTCTCAATATGCGAAATACGGTGCCCACATTGCGTTCCACCGCTAAAATCAATAGCTAGCTGATTCAGAACACTATAGAACTTAATTTGGGGAAACGAGAACAAAGAACGCATTCCGAAATACGAAACGAGGAACATTGTGGCTACACTTTCCGGGATCCGCACACGGAATTCTCGGATACCACAAGAACGCCAAGAGCCCAAGCAGTCTGAATCTTCCTGGGAACACCGTGGTGAAGCTTTTCACGGGATTATTAAAACAAGGAAAAAAAAAAGCTCTCTGGGACCAAAGCAAAGAGAACGAAGGGAGGGGCAGAAAAGGCCTTGCGGGAGGGAGACGCTGGGCAACAAGAAGAAGAGCGTATGTACTCACAGGCACCATTGCGAGAAGGAGGAGGAGGAGGAGGAGAGGCGATCGCTGCGGATGGATCCGTGGGAGGAGTTGAGGGAGCGAGGGAGGGGCAAGATCTCTGGCTTCATACGGCGCGCGATCAGCGATCGGATCAGAGGCCCGCGAGGTCCAGAATCATCAGAAGGAATCAGAGGAGAAGGGAGAAAGAACACAGAGAGAGAGAGAGAGAGAGAGAGAGAGAGAGAGAGAGAAAGGAAAAACAAGAAGAAGAAAGAGGAAAAGGAAAGAAAGAAAGAGAAGAAGGAAGTATTTGACCTAATCTTTGTCAGATTAGGGTTTAATTAGAGGGGGGGGATCTGCTTAATCACTTTCCATTAAGCTTGTGATTAAGGAGGGGATCTACTTAATCACTTTCCATCAAGATTGTGATTAAGGAGGGGATCTGCTTAATCACTTTCCATCAAGCTTGTGATTAAGGAGGGGATCTCCTTAATCAATTTCCATTAAGCTTGTGATTAAGGAGGGGATCTGCTTAATCACTTTCCATTAAGCTTGTGATTAAGGAGGGGATCTACTTAATGACTTTCCATCAAGCTTCTGATTAAGGAGGGGATCTGCTTAATCACTTTCCATTAAGCTTGTGATTAAGGAGGGGATCTGCTTAATCACTTTCCGTTAAGCTTGTTATTAAGGAGGGGATCTGCTTAATCACTTTCCATCAAGCTTGTGATCCATTAAAGGGGGTTAGCTTAATGGAATGTGATTAAGTAGATCCCCCCCGCCCCGTTTAATTAAACCCTAATCAGACAAAGATTAGAAGCTTGATGGAAAGTGATTAAGGAGGGGATCTGCTTAATCCCTTTCCGTCAAGCGTCTGATTAAGGAGGGGATCTACCTAATCGCTTCCATCAAGCTTCTAATCCATTTCCTGCTCGACAACAGTGCCTCGAGATTTGCGGCACGGAAAAAGCCCAACCAGGCCCATTTTTTTCAACTGTATTTTACCGAGAGATCGTCTGAGGAACTCGAAAAGAAAACCGGGCAAGTCGTCGCCATGATCGATCGTGTGCGTATGTTAAAATCTCCGCTTCAGCTGAGCCACCGACGTACTGGTGTCTTTTTTCTACAGTACGTACAATGCGAGGATTATTACGGATTACTGACGATGATCACGATGATGATAAAAAAAGGGCTCGATTCGTTCTGATCGATATCCCTCCGCATCGCTTCCTACTTCTCTGGTTGCCTAATTACACTTAATTTTGTCCGCTTGCCTTTGCCCTAATTACTCTGAAGATTAGCCCAATCTTCTTAATCGAGCCTAATCTCACTTATCTGATCCAAATCGCTGGTTGCCCCGACTATACAAAGTTCCTCGCCATTTTTCTCATACTAGTAACTTACGAATCAGCTCACAAATCGTCTTTCACAGAGACAACCTACTGAGGTCTCCAATTTCAGAACACCCAATACTCCAACCCCACATATGCACGATCCAAACATCTGAACAAACCCACCCTTCGATGGTACTTCCTCATAATACCCTTAATGATAGGAAATTATTCCATTATAAAATTTCTTGATCATTCATATGCATGTGCATGAATAAAAGCAAAGTTATAATGGAATAACTTACTATCATTAAGGTATAATTATGCATACATACATACATACATATACCTATTTGTTGCATAGTAGTTGTATGTTTGTTGCATACCTTAATGATAGGAAAGTGTTCCATCATAACATTTCTGATCATTCATGTGCATGTGCATGAATAAAAGCAAAAGTGCCCAACACCATTCTCCGAATTTCGTATGAACTTTTCGTATGAACTACCGCATTATCTCTGGACACAACTCTTCTGTTCGCATCGGGAATCTTTACACCTTTAGGTATATATGTGCAGATACAAGCGTAATCTATCGGAATGAATGAACACAGAGCAAGCAGCAAAACTTCTTTGAAGGAAAAAGAATGAAATTGGCAGAAGCTTTGCTCCGAAACTGGAAAAAGCTTTGTATATAGCTGTGCAAGGTATATAATCGGAAAGCCCCAGCTCAGAAAAAATATGAAAGCTTGCCATAAAGAATACCGATAAATATTACACAACTTGTGGAGAAAAAAGAAAAACAAGGGATAGTTAAACCTTACTCCCTGTAGGAAATGATGGCAAATGAGATATATCCCAATTAGGGCCGGTTCGTGATATATCTTGTTCTGGGATCAATAACACCCTTCCCACCATTAACCTCCAAATCATGCCTGCACAAATCACAAACTTTGAGTCTCAACTACTACTATACTACCACCACCAATATATCTCTTTTCACGATACTCGTGTGCAGTTTTCCAATTTTTTACTCTCCTAATAGCCATTTTTGAATGCCTTCTAACTCCTTTTTTTCTCTTCATACCAAATGTTTCTAATTTTGATTCGCGACTCGTTTTCTTTTGGAATCGACTGGTGATGAAATTTTCTTACTGGAAAACAAAATCAGGAATGGTAAGTTGTTCCCGTGGTACGTATCGGAAAAGCTGCAGGAGTCGCTCCACGTATACAGTCTTTCGCCACACCTGAAAGAATGCATCGCAAGCAAACACACCCATATTCTTACCTTTTACCGTTTCAATAGAAAGAAATGAAAATCTTGCTTATCACCTTTACCATTTTCATTGTTGAGAATTGACCAATCTTTTACTTACCTCAGGTTCAACAAAGATCTGCAGAGCAAGAACAGCCGTCTTCAGACCAAGGGTGGGATGGAGAACATATATCGCCTGTTAAACGTAAGAAAAACATGAGGATGAATGTTAACAACACCCTAGCGGTTTATTTTGTGAGTTGTATATGCATCTCGCATTTACACCTTCCATGCGTTGTTTCTTATGTTGTATCAAACACTTTTTGAGTTCATTTTACACTTTGTTTCTTGCATCATATTAACCATCCTGAGTTGGTACGGATCTGAGTACATGATATTTATATCCAAAGCTCGGTACCATGCAACCTTTCTAAAACCCTAGGAGCTGAAAGAATTGAACGCAGTATTTAACCGTTTGGAGATACATAGTCAACAAAGCTATTTGACCCTATTGTCCTTTGCTTTACTCTGAGAAAGATGTGGCTGAAGTACTGTTGCCAATGAAGAAACTAGAGCTCATGAGGACAAAAGATACGAAACAGATAAAAGAAGCAAGGAAGATAAAAGAAATTTAAGAAAACAGACATGTCTAAGATGGAGAAAGAAAGACAAGTTATGTTGATTTCTTTTAAAGAAGTCAAAATGACCTATAGGACCAAAAATGAGAAAATACTTCTTCAAATGTTTTCATGTCTCAAAAGAGGATAGATACAACCAAACAAAAGTAATGAACTACTGCAGACACCTCATAAATGAACATCCTGCACTTAGATTGGCTTAAGTTTTTACACCTGAAAATCTCCAACATGGGCCGCTTTAGGATGGAAAGCTCTCCAAAGTGAGGGAGGCAATGACTAGTATGTGCAGCAGACAAGCTTTTGTTTTGGCTCCTTCCTCTTTGCTGTATTCAGCACCTCCAACTTATCTATAACTGCTCCTGTGTGTTCTTTGACTACCTTAATCTAAGCAGCATTAACATTATTTCCTCCTAACATGCTCAGCTTGGGCTTTGGCATCTTTTCCACCTCTGCCCATATGTGAATTTCCTAGTTCACATTGTTTTCTAATGTAGAAATGCATTTTTCTAGATCAACTTTCTAGATCCTCAACCTTGTATGATGATAGTCCTTTGGAAGTACTTCTCTAGATCCTCTTTAATCACCGAATTTGATTGACTTAAAGCTCTATTCAGTCTTCATTTGCAAACGTGATAGAATTGCCAGGGTGGGAAATCTTGTAGCAGTCACTGCAAACTCAGAGGGAAGGGGAGTACATGGTAAACAAGTAGAGGAAATAGATTTATAAACAAAGGACAGCAGATACCCTAAACACAAAGATCAGGCATTAATAGAAACCCTAAACAAAGATTAAGTCATCATAGGGATTAGGACCAAGCAGAAACACAAAACGCAGAGAAAGGTAGAGAGAAAGCGAATAACAAACCAAGAAGGTTGGTGTCAGAAAACCAGATGGTTTTGTTGGTCTTATGAGTAAAGGATTTTAGTAAGCAAACATACATGCAAATAAGAAAAAGTGCTCTCAACTTCAGTAAGTAAAGAGTACATACATGCAGATTCTTCCGATGTTTTCGACCTAAAATCTGTTGCAAGCGCTTCATCCATCCTAGGTCAGGCTGCCTGTCTTGAAAACAAAATTTATAAACAAAGTAAACGAAACAAGCTACCCACAACCAAAGGAAATCCTTTTCCAGAAGGCTAACAATGTCACAATGATAACCAAAAAAAAGAATTTACGTAATTAAATTTCACATTTGCAATGCCGCCGCAGAGTGGAAATAGACAATAGAATAAGGCCTTTGTATCAGCTGCTCAAATTCCTGCAAAAAAATAATATTACATAATAAATTCCTTTTTGACTAATAAATTTTTTTAACCAGGAACAATGTACATGAGGAAATTGGTCACACTACATATAGAAGAAAATATATAAAAAACATGCAAACAATGAATAGGAATTGGAGTGTGCAACAGAGACAGATACTATGAAATCGGGAAGATGCCAAAAAACAAACATACGATACTCAATTTAGCATTTGTTTCTGTTCTCTGAAGAAAACAGTACCTTCACAACATACAGCACAAATCTTTCCAAGTCTAGACAACGTAACAGAAAATGCGCTCCAACAATCACCATAACTGGCCGTCCTTCAAGGTCAACTCCACCACGATACCTAATAACAAGACTCAGATGTCACAGGACAAAAATTTGCATCTTATAATTGTCCAAATAGAAAGAATCTTCTAACTCCACCAATATGGCATCTTATAATTGTCCAAATAGAAAGCATAACTGCTTGAGAAAGGGAAACAATGATCACAGGCATTTGGTAAAAAATACTGAGCAGATTGTATCGATAGCTTTTTCCAATGTCATCAAACTCACAATTAGGAAAAACCATCAAAGTGTTAGACAATAGCATCACACATTAGAAAAAGCAAATCACTCACAAGATTTTCATTTCTGCAATCTCTGCTAGGTTTACAGCATTGGCTCGTGCAAGGTACCGAGCATGCAGTGAATCTTCCTCTGCAACTGTGAGGGGAGGTCCGCCAATACTACCTAAACCCAACCATTTCGCCCACATCCACCCAGCTTGTGCTTGAGCAACTCTTTCCCATTGTTCTTTTCTTCTCTGATCAGGATCCTTCATCATTGTCATGAATAGAGGATCGATATATGCATCCATAGAAAAAGATCTGCATGACAAAAAGAACTATAATGAGCAAAAAGACTTATGCTGTTTACCAGCTTGAATATATTGTGATAACAGAGACCTAGCAGAAGCAACATGTGAATCATCGCCATTAGCTTCTTGATCACTGATATTTGGGATGTAGCTTGGATATGATCTAAGGGGTGCTGGAAGAGCTTTGATTCTAATTCTACGATCAGATATACTGGTCTCGCCATTCTCGTCTCCGACATCTTGTGGAAGTTTTGTACGAGCCATTTCTTCTTCTGATTTGTTTCTCGGAAAATATAGAGGAAGAAGCCTGCAAATAGGTGAAGAAAGAATTTTAGCACACCATATGCAAGCATTTAGGGTCCAGGTAATACATCTGTACAACCATTTCCTTTATTGTTGGGTATAAATGATGTTTGTATATATGTGTATACACACACATACACACATCTAAAAAGCATGTAAAACCCTGTTGCAAATGCTAGGAAGTGCACCCATATCTTCAATGAGTCTAATGAATACTAAAACTAATTTCTCATAAAACAAATCTGTCCAAGTTATGGACGTGCACGCTTCAAGAGATTAAAGCGATTATTGCGTATGAGCACCGTTTGTAAATCTCTGTATCAGATGTCGAGGAGGTGCAAAATACTACAGCAGAGACTCTTCCATGATGTTTTTCTAGAACCCGGCGTACAGTTCCTGGAAATAATCTTCATGATCAATACAGAAACACATATAAACAAATCTTTCTTGACAGGTGAACTTACTTATTGCAACATGAGCTGCTTCTTCACGTGGATACCCATTTGCTTCTGTATAAATGCATCCAAAAGCGATGCTGCACATAACACACAACTTTCCAAAGGTTGAATCAAAAAACGCAATATGTTCACAAATTGAGATCAAAGTTAACAAAAAAGAAAGTCAGGTGAACCTTTTTAGGTCAAGGTCAATAAGCATCTCAAGACATGATCGGTAGCAATGGCTTAAAGCATTCTCTGCAGCTGTATGGTATTTCGATGCATACTTGGGCCCTACTGTGTGAATAACTTTCCTGTTGATTTGTGAGACAGGATTTCGATGTTAAACAGAATAAAGCCATTAGAAAAGGAAATGCTTGAAATCCCATGTTCTATAAATGGTTTTAGAATGAGTTGAAGATGCAAGTATATAATCAGATAAATGATAGAGCAATATACAAAACACAAATAAAGGTTTTGGATTGATGTGCTCATGTTGGATTTGATTCTAAGGATGAGCAAAGTGCCCTGATTCACAGTTGAAAAGGATTATAAGATAAATAAACTATTCTGGCTGTCTGGAATGACTTCCAATTTCTGGAACTGCTTGAGCATAAGCATACAAATTAAAAGTGATAAAGACATCAGTTGTATGAACTGCATATGAAAGAAAACCTCTTTGAAATGCTCAAAAGTAAACATGCAATTTCAAAGCTAAGAAGTTGATGCTACTACAGTTCCTTTCATTACTACTCTAAAAATGACCTTGCTTTCCAACTTAAAAGTGCATACATTTTATCTTTCAGGATTGTCCAATAGTATATCCTAGAGCTTCATCACTCACCACTCCTTGTATAAATCCAAGGAATTACACTCGCTTTAGAGAATGAAAGCTTTTCCTTACATCTATTTAGATTAAGGCGGCCACAATTATCTATTCATCCGATTATCTATTTGATAAAGTTTGTGCTCCAATAATCTTTTATTTGTGGATTCAACCAACACTGCCACCTCATTGGTATGCGATATCTACGTTCATCACACGTCAGCAGTAAAACAGTTGAATGAATCCATCAGAAAATTGGTCACTTAAGGTGGATCAACCTGCACCATATATTGACTTACAATTTTCCTTGATAATTGTTAACAAACATCGACGTTGGTTTCACAGCTAATTTCCAGAAGAGAACTGCTCTGCCTGGGTTCCTTCTCGTGTGTGGTTTTCTTTGAATACCCTATATATCATCTATGATGTCAAAAATGAAACCCATATATGGAACGGGATTCAAAGACCGTACAAAGTAATCTGAGAAGAGTCAAGTTGACATATCTCAATTGTCAATATACTTTAGCTTGCCAAGAGCTCACTGTAAAGTTCTTGGAACCATGAAAGGAGAAAAATATGATTTGGCCACTATCGAAAGATGACATTAGGAAATAGAACAGTCTTGTGTTATGTGTTATTGGCCGACCTTCCAAAGTCTACGAAGTTGTATATAAGCCCATGAAAAAAAGTACCCTTGAAATACATCTAGACAACATTATTTATCACTTGGGTAAATCTCCAACCATTCCTGAAGTCTAGATGATCATAGATACACCAATGCTCGTATCGTGGATGTACTTAGTTGTCATTGCAGACCAATCCAGAAGTAAACTTCAATAATGAAGTTTCTCACACAATACCATCTTATCTATTCAGTGCCAACCGTCAATTTCATTATCTGGATACTCATCGATACATCTTACTCAACGATTGTTCCTGAGCTGTCATCGCAGAATGATCCATATGTGAATTTCAATAATGAAGTTGTCTCGTACGTCCTCTACTCAGACCCAACTGTCAATTTAACTATCCAGGAATGTGTACTCTCTGAGTTTCCTTTTGGACATTATCCCTCAACTGTATGGGCAAAAGTATTGGCTTTAAGACATAGAGTGGATAAGTTAAGCATACGAAAAAAATATCTTCTCATTGTTCTCTTGCCAAAACATCCATGATGTCACTCGTAATCTACATATACCTCCAGCAGTTTAAAAGCCCTAAACCCTAACCCTATATGCTTGAAACTCTTGGTAAATAGGATGAAAATCCCTTTTTCGTTTATCTTTAAGATTCAAGCAATGATAATACCAAACTTTGCATTCCATGTAGTGAACTGGTAAAGATAAAATGGACGTTTGTACACTTGCTATAATAAATGTAATGTATATGCCATAGAAAGAAATCAAGAACAAAGTGCATATATCTTACCTTGCTGGCAAATCATAAGCATTGGTTACTTTGGCCATACCAGCTCTACAGCCACCCTGTTTTAACACGATGAATTTGATAAACAATGGTTATCGTCACTACAACTACAAAAAAATGCACTCAATAAACTACGCTATCAACATCGATTTGTTCTATCAATAAAGACGATCTTCACTGAGGTTCAAGATTAACAGAACTGACCAATGTTGCACACTCTTCAGAAAGTCCTGGCCCTGCTGCAGCATGCAATCCTGGGCTGCTGTGCATCTCATCAAGATTCTATTGAAGAGAAATATAGTTCATATCAGAAGCTGAAACTCCATTATTTAAACGTTACCAATGTAGTATTTTAGACAATCCACATTTTCTTGATTGATCTATTTCCAGAAACACAGAACCTCAATAAGTGTTGTCTTCCATAAACTAAGGGTTAAATCGAATAATGCAAACCATAAGATCCTTAAACATCTGTGTCCTGCCCTAACCAATAAACAAACTAACTTGCAAAAACTACAGTAATGCTCTGCCATTCCATAAGCATTGGTGTCTTGAGCACAGGAATGTAGCTGATGCATCCAATCAATCAATGGAGCCAATGTGGTAAATCATGAAAACCTTAATGGAACCTTGAACAGTGTGACAGCATCGATGCCTCAACCCAATGATTGTATCCACAAACATAAATGAAAATGGATAATCACACAATTCCATGGAAATTGATGCCACAAAGCAGTGGCTGAATTAAGGGAATTCAGTAACAAAAATACATTATACCATTCTATAACTTTTGACGCCGCAAACCTATCAAACATATAATGAATCCTTAACTATTAAATAGGCATTACTACTTCAAATCGATGGATGCACTGATTGACAGATCCTTACACCCATAGGCATTGCTAGCCTGACAATCCAGCACTAAAAGCCAAATAGGATCCTAGTGGATTTTTATATGCATTGATTGCGTAAATGGAATGAACATAACTAATGAATCCAATCAGAAAAATAATTGATCAGCCATTCCATGCGCATCAGTGTCTGAGACAAATGACTGAAACAAAGGAAATGTAGTAACGAAAGCATAATGGATACTTAGAGCATGCCATAGAAAATTATAGACCAAATAACGAGTGTAACTGAAAGGCAAATATAGGGTGAATACCTCATTTGAAGAATTGACAACAGCATCAACATCGAGGTTCCATGGATGCCCACGCCAAAGATACAGTTTTGAATTGATCCCATGATCTAGCGGGAATCGGGAGGTAGTTACCTCTGCTAGGCCATGATCATTCGAAGACGAAAGCGGGTCACTCGAACCCGACCCATCATCAGAGACATTATAATCTGCATCACTCCATCGAGGAACTTGGTCTAGCTTCACAATAGAATGATCAAGTACAGAGCTGGAAACAACTCTCGAAGATTCCATGTCAAAGTAGACAACGAAGAAGACGGCGGTGATGTTTTCAAAGGATTGGAGAGCTTCCACATCACTTGTCACAATATTCCAAGGCCCATCTCCCGCAGAGAAGGGTCTCCGACCGAACCATTGCGGGGAGCGGAGCTAGGCCCGAGAATTGTGTGTGCTTAAAAACCCCTTCCGATCCGAATCGAACGAGATCCGAGCTGAAAGAGACATACGGTTTAAGCAGTCCTGCGATCCGAAAACCACCGAGATCCGAGGCGGGAATGCATGTGCGTCCGGATTACGAACTAGATCCTGGGATCATCCGGACGGGAATGCAAGACCTGAAGGGCCGGCCCGGCTCCTCACCTCATGCCTGAGACGGCCGCCGTTCCTGTTGCGGCGTCTGCTCCTGATGCGGCTCGATGTGGGTTCGGAAGGATTTGGGCAAAGGACTGCAGATTGGAAGGGAATTCCACAGAAACCTGAGCATACATGCGCCTCTTTTGCTGTGGGCCATGGCCATGTGCCCAAGGAAAGCAACAAAGTGACAAGAAAAAGAACTACAATTTCACAACACAAAAGTCCAAGTCTTGTGTTTAGCAAAGAAACTGGAGTTTTTCACAACACAAAAGTCCAAGTCTTGTGTTTAGCAAAGAAACTGGAGTTTTTCACAACAAATTCCAGGTTTTGTGTTTCGGAACATCGGCATCGTGGTTTTTTGGCGTTCCGATGAGGTTTCTCTTTCATCGGTTCGAATCATGGCGGAATCGTCCGATGGGTGGATAGATATATATAGGCTCCGAATCGATCAGCATCGTGCTTGTCCCTGAATCCCCATCGGTCGCAGATCTGAAACGGAAAGGATCCGATTCCCGATCGATCCACGTACATCGTGCAAACACCCCGCCTTTTCTGAGCGTCGATTTAGCTGTGAAATTGTAGCCCTGAATTCGATTGGTAATCCGATGTTTGTTTAGAACGATGTGTGCTATATATCCCTTTGTTGGCACGTTGCTGATCGAAAGCGATCGTCCTGATTGCAGTCCATGGCTTCCTAGAGTTGATCTCAAAGGCAGACGATTTCTTGAGATGAACTAACTCGAAGTTGTCTCAAAATACATTGATTAGTCTCGTCGATTTAAATAATTCTTCGATTTCTCATCGAGTCGAATACACCGATTAGCCTATTCACCTATTTCTTGCCTGGGAGAATCATACGTTGATTAATAACCCTATGAATCAACGAATTAGGGTTTCTAACACGATGTTTCTACACCTGGTTATTGATCGAATCACATAGTAAAAAAACTGCAAATGTCCCACGAAATAATCGTGATGATATGAACATTGTATAACATGTTTAAAGCGAATAAGAAAGACAATAACAACTCGTTACGATATGTGTGTGCGTCTATGATTACACATGCATGCACACGGCCCAATGCAATTACACATACACAATATTTTGAGAGAATAGTGGATTGCATGCCAGAAACTTACGATTGTAACTGATCTATTTGGTTTAGTTTATCAATGAACCGATAAATATATGAGATTTATCAGCGAAAATCATCGAACTATTCAGCGCATCATAATCACATCACAAACCAAATGAATTGCTTCCATCCATTTCGACTCCAATAATTCTTGCCTCCGGTTGGAAAATCTGTTAATAAAAAAGAAAGAAAATGAAAAAAATGAGGGAGCAGCGCTCCTAATTTTTTAATGAGGATAAAAATTAGACGTTTAACATGGAAATTGAAAATGCTTTTATTGATTTAATAAGTACAAGATCCGGAAAATTAAACTTGACGAATCTGATTAGGTATAAAATCAGGAGTTAGCTTGGAAGTTAAACAGAAAATACTTTCATTGATTCAGTAAGGACGAAATCGGGAGTTAAATTTGGAAACCAAAGCTTTTCTTCTTTCCTGTTTTGGTGGTTTTCTTTGTGATGTAAATTGTGTAATAGCAACAGCAAACAAGTGTTTCACTTGTATAGTGCTAGCACCAAAAGCATCAGGATTAGTGTCGATTGACTTGACTGAATCCGATTCGTCATCCAGCAGCTCACGGATGAACTGCAGCATAATGTGGTCCACAATATAAGCCTTCACAGTTTTCTAGAAGGATTTCCAGCCATAGCCATTGCCAACAATGCTTGACAAAGTTATCTATCTAACCATCAGTGCACATACCCGAATTCCGATCGAAGAGACCAGAGTCTGAATTCGCTCGAGAATGTCTAGCCGCCTTTGTTGTCAAAAGCATCATGTTTGTCGCATGCGTCGAATCCGAGCACAGAAGACCATGTATATTCCGTTGAAAATCAGCAATTTTCTCGCCTCGCGAAGCAGCAGCAGCAGCAGCATTCCACGGCCTTATTTCAACCCAACTTTTTCTCCTTCCCAGTCCACGGATTTGTGCTTGGACTGCTGAAACAAATTCAAACCAAAAGGCTTTTGCTTGGAGGTGGGGGCATTGTCTCAAGAAGAAAGAGCAGCAGGAAAAGAAAGACACGAAAGCTTCCTCGCGACTTGGACTTCAAACTCAAAGACTCTGGACGGAGATCACCACATTGTTCAACTGTTCTGAGGGTGGCAGGCGACGCACCCTGTGTTCATAATGGGCTCACAGTTCCTTGCAGAAGATCAGCAAATGAGCTAATAATACTGTTTTTGATTCAGATCAGGATTTCCAATTCCATAGAAAGCAAAGAGCAGACCTGAGATTCCATCCCACAATTTCTCGTCCCTTCATGTTCCACCTTAAGAGAGGATGCGGATCGTTCCGGACCAATAATAATATGCTTTGCGGATCACATTGAACAATAGCTCTGATTTTCCACAGGCAACAGAAAACCCAGTTATCACAGGCATTTTCGATTGTTTTTACATACATCCCTGACCAGTATTTTCACTGCTGAGACTGTAAAGTTGCGACACTCAGAGAATTGAAGTGCACATAGATCTATTACACAAATCACATGAAAGCATCTGATTCTTCTCGCATCATCTCAGCATTTCCAGATCATCCATCCCTGTCAACCTCTGGACTGAAATCCACTCTATACACGATGACACCGTCATTCGTTACTCATCACTGGGCAGGATAACAAAGTTGGCATTCGGCATTAGGAAGCAGGTGAAAGAACGTTTGGTCGGATGCATGCAAGCCCAAACACAACGCGTTGTATGCATGATGATGACAGTGAACAGATTTTGATGCTTCGGCCTTCGCAACTGTACTAAGCAGTTATCAGCCGGCTCGATCGATCACAGCGAGCGTTTGCTTAACACGCTTTGACGACAAACTACATCATTCGGTGGAACTATAGCATCATGCCATTCCAATCCAGACAAGCTTTTCTGTATGTACTCAAAGTGAGCCAAGCACATTAAAGACTATCTTGAGAACTACATTACGTATCAGAGACATTGTTACAAACTTCCAAGGAGAGCTGCGTGTTTGCACTCTTCCGACAATATGACAAAAGAGCTACATCTCTTTTCGCTTTCCCTTTCCTTTTTTTTTTTGTTTTTGGCCTGTGCCCCTCCCTCCCTACCCAAAAGAAGAAAAAGAAAAGAACGCGTGAAAAACCAGAAGAAAAATACCTTGGCTTGGAAAGGAGAATCGAAATCCGAATCGAAATCCGAAAGCTCCTCGGCAAAAGGCCGCAGAAAGAAAAGCGGAGCAGCCGGGCGGAGGCTAGGAGATCCCGGCCGTTTCTCGGCCCTCCAATGCCGCTCGCCGAGAAGCTTCGGCCGCGAGCCGGGGCGTTGCGACGATGACATGGCCATCATCGAGCTCGGCGTTGCCGTGGCGTTGAACCGGAGCATCGGCGCCATCAGCAGCAGCAGCGTCGGGGAGAGCAAGGAGGAGGCCTTCCTTCTCCTTCAAGAGATCGGTGGGGGGCACGGCGTAGGAGCCCGAGAAGCAGGCATCGCAGAACGTGGGGGCGTCGTGCTCCCCGAGCATGGCCCGCAAGCTGCGGAGGGGGAGGAAGGCGAGGGAGTCGGCGCCGATGAACTCGCGGGTGGCTTCCGCGTCCTTCTTGAAGGAGATGAGCTCCTCGGTGGAGGGGGTGTCGACTCCATAGTAGCAGGAGCCGATGATGGGGGGGCTCGCGATGCGGACATGGATTTGGGCAGCGCCCGCATCGCGAAGAAGCCGAACGATCTTGGAAGAGGTGGTGCCGCGGACGATGGAGTCGTCGACGACGGCGACGCTCCGGCCCTCGAGGACGGATCGAACGGGGGCGAGCTTGAGCTTGACGCCGAGGTCGCGGATCGGCTGCGAGGGCTCGATGAAGGTTCGCCCCACGTAGTGGGATCGAATGAGGCCCTGCTGGAAGGGCACGCCGAGGCGAGCTGCATAGCCCAGCGCTGCAACCACGCCCGAATCGGGCACCGCGATCACCACATCGCAGTCGGCGGGCGATTCCTCGGCCAGCATCTGCCCGATCGCGTACCTCGACGCGTACACCGATCGCCCGAACACGATCGAGTTGGGCATCGAGAAGTAGATGTGCTCGAACACGCAAGCTTGCCTTTGCCGGCTTCTGCCGAGAAGGAGATACGACGAGGACATGCGTTGCTCATCCTCCACCACGACAACCTCCCCCGGGTGAACCTCGCGCTCGTAGCCCGCGCCGACTAGATCCAGCGCGCACGTCTCCGATGCAAACACATAGGCCCCGCTGCGATGCATTCGGCCCATGACGAGGGGGCGGAATCCGTAGGGATCCCTCACCGCGACGAGCTTGCCCTCGGCCAGGAACACGAGCGAATACGCGCCTTCGATCTGCTCGCACGCGTGCACGATCCTCTGCAGAAGCCCCTCGTCTCTCGACGTCGCGATCAGGTGCAAGACGACCTCGGTGTCGGAGCTCGTGCTGAAGATGGAGCCCCTCTCCTCCTCCAGCTTCGCTCGGAGCTGCCGATAATTCACCACGTTCCCGTTGTGGGCCACCGCCAAGGGCCCGAATCGCGAGCTCCGCACCAAGGGCTGCGCATTGGCCGCGATCGATGCTCCAGCCGTTGCATAGCGGACATGGCCGATCGCTGCCCTTCCCCGCAGCGCCTCCAGCTTCTTCTCGCTCGAGAACACCTCGCTCACTAACCCTAACCCCGCCTCCGATCGCAGCTCCTCCCCGTCCCACGCCGCTATCCCTGCCCCTTCCTGGCCCCTGTGCTGCAGCGCGTGGAGCGCCAGGTAGCACCTCCTGCTCGCCTCCGCCTCCCCGAAGATCCCCACCACGCCGCACTCCTCCCTCCAACTCCTCCCTCCTCCTCCTCCTTCTTCCTTGTCTTCTTCTTCTTCGACTGGTTCTTGCTCCGTTCTTCGTCGGGGTTCTTGGATTTCGCTCGCGTTCGCCGCGCCGTGCTCTTCTTCGACTGGTTCTTGCTCCGTTCTTCGTCGGGGTTCTTGGATTTCGCTCGCGTTCGCCGCGCCGTGCTCTTCTTCGACTGGTTCTTGCTCCGTTCTTCGTCGGGGTTCTTGGATTTCGCTCGCGTTCGCCGCGCCGCGCCCCGGTGATGAACAGGAAGAAGAAGCGGAAGAAGAAGGCGAGGGTTGATCTTCCGGTTGCACCCGCGCTCGCACGCCGCCATATCCGCGGGCTCTCGGGATGCAGGAAGCGGCGGCCGTGGGAGGGCGCGGGCAGCAGCAGGCCAAGGCGGGAGGGGGGTTCTTCTTCCTCACAACAGCTCCGTCGGCGAGGGAGGAGGAGGAGGCATAGTCCTTGGCTGCACCTCGTCCTGCTGCTGCTGCTGCTGCAGGAGAAGAAGCAGAAGCAGAAGCAGAAGCAGAAGAAGCTGCAGCGGCCATCGCCATGGGAGCAAGAGCTGCAGGGGAAGTGAAATTGCAGAAGAAGAAAGACAGGGCAGAAGAAGGAAAGGGAACATATATATGAATGTATGTATGTATGTGTGTGTGCGTGCATGTATGTGTGTATGTATGCATGTGTGTGTGCATGTGTGTATGTATGTGTGCCTGTGTGTATGCATGTATGCATGTGTGTGTGTGTGTGTGCATGTGTGTGTATGTATGTATGCATTTGCATGTGTGTATGTGTGTGTATGTATGTATGCATGCATGCATGTGTTGCGTGCGCGTATATACGTATGTATGTGTGCAAGTGTGTATGCATG
>JBBBWG010030975.1:62736-96445 GCA_037176905.1 Azolla pinnata | reverse complement strand
TGTAGTTGTTGTTGCTATTGCTATTGCTGTAGTTGTTGTTGTTATTGCTATTGCTGTAGTTGTTGTTGTTGCTGTCACTGTTGTTGTTGTTGTTGTTGCTTCTTCTGTGGACTTATCCACTTGCGCTGATTGCACAAGCGATCGGCATCAGTTTATTCTGCCAAAATAAACCGGCATAAAAACGATTGTTCAAACGCATGCGATCATTGATTGGTGCATACGATCGATCATATGTTAGGCCTCTGTATAAGTAAGCGTTCATATCGCCGCAACGGCTCGTGCCCATATCGAGACAATCAATCGTAACCGCATGCTTATCATGCATGAATGCCTCGCTGATGCTCTTGCATATATAATGCCACATCCTTAGCTCTCATGTTAAACGAACGGGAGAAAAAAATTAAAATAAAGGTGACCAAATCTTTCTGGTTCAACGCTAGTCTTTCGTGTTCTTTTCTATTTTGATGATAAAAACTTCCTGTGTGTTTTTTATGTCTCCTGATAATGCAGACTTGTCGGTTTTTATCCCGTTTTCTTCTGCTCCTTTATATCGGCATGTTCCTTATCCTTGTTCCTTGCCTGACACGACACTCTTTGTTTTTCAGAGCGAGAGAACTTACCAAAACAACGCATGAGGAGTTTGCTGTAAGCATTGAACTTCTAAGGGACAAAGCGGTTTGGATCATTTTGCATTGTACTGTCAAGTACTAAACTTACAATCTCCTAACAAAGTTCAATTTAGAAATTTGTCGTACTGACGGACAGAACTCGAAACCCTTAGACAAATGGTGTTGTCATTGTACCAAAAAATATCACGTGCTATAACAAATGATTTTTCTATTATATATACATACATACATAGAACGAAACATACTTTTGCAAGCTGCAAACGCCAATCGAGAATGATTGAAGCATTCGAGATCGATAAATTACCAAGAGTATGTTTAAGACTAGAAGAATGGTAAACTTAATAAAACATTTACAATTTAAGAAATATACATCAATTTTTCTTACAAGAATGAAAAAAATTATGATTATTTTCTTCTAAAAAAAGGGGGGGAAAAAAGCACATAACATTCGCTCATAACATTTGCAAACTTGCACTTGTGTTTGTAAAACTAGAAGCTTGCGAATGTTACATTCTATATATACAGATGTATAGTTTGCCAATAAACAACACATTTATTGCATATCATACAAATTTTCAGAAGCTTCTAGAACATTCCAGATAATCAAAAAGCAACTCAACTGGCGTTGCTGATCATTCGGTAGAATTACAATCTGGATGATTCGGTCATGATGCATACTGCGGCTATATGCGCGAAACACATCCACGGATCGATCGTGATTTCATCAACCACACGTAAGGGGCGTGCTTTGCAGCCACACGCACAAAGGCCAAAAAAAAATAAAAAATAAAAAACTTCTTGCAAGATGCTCAATAATATTGCATGCATATTATTGTCGATCACGATGAGAACATCTGCCACCTCAATCGATTCAGCTATAGCTGAGCAAAAAGTCTTCTGAGCTTTGTCGACCATGCAAACAGATACTGTCTCAGATTCTTGTCTCTTGTCCCCCCCCACTGTAATCAGCTGAGTACGCTTTAATTATATTCCCCCCGGTTTTGTGCTGCATATTGAACTCCAGTCGATCACTGCGACAATACTAGTTCAGCTAATCAAAGCCGCAAAAATTTGGTATCAATTGATCTCTTCTTCTTTCTATTGTTCCACATGATTGGATTCGATTGCATGATTGTGCAACAAATCGTCGTCGTCTTCTTCTTCTTCTTCCTTCTCCAATCAGAGACGATGTTATCAACCAACAGTTTTGCCATTGCAAGTTGCGCCCGGCATTAAAACGCACTCTGTTGCCTTTACATCTGCCCTTTTTTTTTTTTATATACTGCTGCCGTGGATCGACATGGAGCCAATCGAGCTTCTTTCGGCGATCTGCCTTGGTGGAAGGAATTCCAAACCATGATTTAGCGATATTCACGTCATCATGCCGGAGCCAAATCTGCGAAAAGGTGATCACTATGTCTTCATGACCACACACTGGCAGCTGCTTGCTTGATCCCTTATCTTATCTAATCACACGCCGCTTCATTTGTCGAAAGATTGCAAATTGGATAGTATCGTGAAATTTCCAACCTAAGAGATTCGGCCAACTTCTTGTTGCTGCAATCGTTGAATGGCAATGTGCCAAAATTGTTTCATGCATAAGGAACTGTATTTCTGACACAACCTTCAACACTAGTGACCCAAACAAGCTAACTTCACTCTGATATGATAATCTTTTGTGCTCGTAACAGAAAGATTATTGATTGTTTATAGCAGAAATGTTTTGCAAATGATACAATATCATCCTCAGAACCAGTTCACAAAAACTGATCCAGATGTACCATACAATGAACGAATCGTATACAAATGATGTTTCAAATGAATTGAGGGATAAGTGTTGATCCACAAAACTAAATAAATAGTATACAAGTGATGTTTTCAATGAGAAGCTAATGGTACAGCTTATTCAGATGTTCGATCCGCTGAGGCAGACTTCTCATAATCTTCTAAGAAGCCCCACACTCTTTCTTCCACCTCTTTCCAGGATCTTGCTGTCCTCAATTCTTTCCATATGCTGAAAATGGCCCCAAGTGCATTATCCTCATGCAGTATAGAGTAACACCTGAGTAAATTTACTAGCAATCAGAATTAAAAACCAAGGAAATGAACAGAATCTGGAAATTTGTATCACCACCGGAAACAGATGATGATCCTTTGTGGCATCATAAAACATAAAATTATTAATCATGTTTACATGGGGCGAGAAAAGAAGATGAATGAAAGAACCCATTGTGTCCACATAATTTGTCTTTCCTTTGTTAAACTATCAAGAGTCATGTTGATACCGGATGGTGTCGAGTCTTAGAATCAACAGATAGATATTAATTCGCTGGGAAGTGGCACATGTTTTTGGGTTTTCCCTATGATGGAAAACTTAAATTGACATGGCATTCACATGACTCCTTTTTCTAGGATGCACTCAAGTAGAGTAATGACAGGCTATAGATTCCTCCTTTTTGAGTGTGATCTTTTAAGACTCGTATTGTGTTTTCAGAGAATTTTGTATATGCATTATGCAGCTCTTCGGTAAAGACAATGAATTCAAATGGTTTATTTTTAACCAGGAATGATCAAAAGTATTACATTGCGCGATAGGAAAGCTTGTTGGCTGGTTGTTCTAAACTTGTCGCTGAAGCATCGAATTTCGGTGCCAATGGGAGGTTATAACTTGTTAGGAACTGATTCATAAAGTTCACATTACCCTTAAAAACATCCAGAAAAATCGGTACCATCTCAAACAGTGGATCACCTACAATATAAACAGAAAAGTTAACCACAATCTGGTAAAATTACACATTTGGATCATAAGAAAACAAATATGCAATATTCTCACCGAGACAAACATCTCCAAAGTCTAGGAGGCAACATCCTTCTATTTCACCAATGTTTTCTGCATACTCCTTTGATGTCCTTGACTTTATTATTATATTTTCATCATTTATATCCATGTGTAGCCACACAGGTTTACCATTCTTTATATTCGCCTAACAATATCATTACCCCACTTCAATAAGCGATAGCCCAATTTAATTACAAGCCTGATGAGACAAAAGTATTGAAAGTCGTCATATCTCTGCTTACCAACATAACAGGGTCAGCTGGTAGATAATCATCCACTTGTGTAATTAAATGATTAGGAATATAGCCCCTGTTATTAAATACAACAGTAGAATTCAAGTTAATAAAGACCAAAATAAACAGCAAACTATGAATACTTTAGGACATATTACCATTCCTCCAGGTCTGAAATGATACTTTGCCGTTGCCTTCTCATCATGCCAATGAATAAAGACCATTCACCACTAACTTTAGTAGAAGTCCATGGGCTGTGCTTCTTATCCAACTGTCCCAATTTCAGTTGATGTTTTCCATTTACAACAGAATGTACTCGAGGTATAGGCAGGCTATGTAGATTTTTTACATGCTCTCCAAGAAAGCTGCTAAAATTTAAAATGTCCTCCTTTTTCATCTTTTTCCGCCTGAAACAAATGCTAGTTTAGTTCACGAGATCATGTTTAAAACATTCCGCAAAACATTTGAAGTATCTCACATGTAAGAAAAGTCTTTGTCATCATATCGAGATGTGACGATATATGGGTAGCATAATGAATTCTCCTCATCATGCTCTGGATGATCATATTCACAAGGATTTAAATATGAAGGATTGGTAGCTGCCTGGTTCCATCTTGCTCTGTGGAAGTTCCCTGATGAATTACTTTGCTTTTGGTGTTTCTGAAACTTCCTTACTGGTTCATTCTTTCCATCCCATTCAACAACTTTGTGGACTCCATTTTCATGATACACAACACCACTGGCAGCAATATATGGAATTGCATGTTTCAAAGGCAAGCCTGATTTCTTTACTTCAGAATAAAACTGTAACTGCAAGGCCACAGTAAGACCATATGGGTAAGTAAGTAGGTTCTAAACAGGTTTCAATTAAAATTGGAAACTCCATTTAGAAACAATATCAAAAGTGGTATATCCATAACCATAATAGCTGCATCATGATAAACTTATAATGTGTCTTCAAGCATATTGCTATGCATAGAAAATTCCGTGGCTAATTGTAAATTATTACAATAACCACAAATATGTATTAACTTTAATAGTGGCTGGGGTGATGGCCTGGCTCATATACCCATAATCTCCACAGCTGGGGATTGGAATTCAATGTGCCCAAGCATTGTATTATTAAATAATTATTAATAATATAGAGAAGTTTTGAAGAAGTTCAAGTTTTTTGAGCACATTAGTGTATCCTCTATATTTTATCTACTAAACTTCAGCTTGTTAAACCTAGCTACATGATATCCGAGTGAGTGGCACAGAAAAGTTCCCATGAACAATATGCTGAGAACTGCTACAAGCTGATTTTCATGGACAACCAACATCTGAATTTTCTATCTTTATTGAATTTGTTTTTCTTTGTCCTGCTTAAAAGTTCTTCGATGACAACTTACAAACACTGAAGGATTTAAATCTGTTTTAGGATTCACAAGACTAAATTTTGTTTTAGGATCTTTCACATAATCTGTTCTCGAACATGATACACTTCAATCTAATGTAAGGACATACAAACTTCCGTGATCGGGCTTTTATATTTTCATGGCTATTTCTGCATAATGTAGAGCTTGCAAATTTCTAGACCTTTATAGTGTAGCATATCACATCATCTATGACCTCTGGCACTGATACTGAAAACAAAAAACCCTTGTCTTCTCCAAGGCCTTTACCAGACAACTACAAAGCTAGCATAAACATAAATTACAGGCACATAAACATAAACATGTAAAGATATCATACTTTCGCTCTAGTAAAGAACAAAACATACCTCAGATGATAGGCCATCAATAGCTTTATCCTGGCTTGTTTCATCAAGATATAATTTTATTGCATTGCACCCAACAAGAAACACCTGGATTGAAATTTGGTTGTAAGGAAAATGATTTTAGTTTATAATGACCTTTAAAACACTAGATAGAAATGGTGATTACCGGATTACTTCCATTTCCGACAGGCAGCTTCTCTTCAACTGTAGGTAGGGGAATGCTATGAGCATTGCATATTGATATAACTTGCTCTAGCCAACCTTCAGCATTAAATGCAACACAGGCACTCTTTGGTTCCAACAAGATACTATTAGTGATCTCTCCTTCTATGTACAAATAGCTAATAAACTATATAAAATATGACAGGTTCTTTTTATGTTGGAATATAATAGAATATAACTAAACTTTTATTAACTCACCTTCCAGATTCGCTGTCTCAAGTCTGGCCGCATGAGCCACAACCTATTCAGCCACTTGCGTAATGACTGTGATTTTACATATCCACTTCTCACTGACTTAGACACAGAAGGGCTTGAGCGATGATCAATAAGGGATGATAAAAACTCAGCTGTAAAGCTCCAATCTATTTCATCAAGTCGATTCATGGTTCTCTCATCCACATTCCCGTTAGTACAAGGATTTAATGGATGGTGACTCTTAGATAGCATATACTCATACATTGCAAGTTTTCCTGCACGAGCAACTCCTCTATGGTGATAACCAGGCGTCAAATCGATGCATACAAGCTCAAAATTCGTAGAGTTCACAAAGTTTTGAGTTACAGCCACACTAGTGTCCAAGTTCAAGACACAGTGCCACCACCCACTAGGAACAAAGATGGTCTCTCCAGGATTCTGAATGCATTCTAGAGGCTTATCTTCATTTTTTAGGGCTGGATAAACATCCAACCACCACTGCTCGTTGAAATAGAAAAAACATGTTATCAACTATGTCATCCAAAAGAAATTATGTTATTGATTATAGTTAGTTGCAGAAACCTGAAGAGATGAAGGGCTGTCAGTGGCCATATCTCCCTCTTCATCAACATGTATAGTAACTGAAGGAGGAACATGCCCAGGAGGATAGAATGCCCATCTGCATACAAATTCAAAGTTAAATTCATTCCAAAATCCTATCACCTTGTAAAGCTACACACATCTCCCTAAACAGGATAGGATATTTCCAATACCTCTTGTGTCCTGTAATTAAGGTATTCCATGCGCTTGTTAATGCAGGGTCAACATGCCATGAAGCACCTGATCGTGGAGGACCAATAACTAACCACCTGAATGGAGGACGCTCTGATTCATCCATAAAGCTGAACAGATTTTCTTGGAAAAAACCTGGCACTTCATAGTCTTCAATCAAACTTGGAGCGATTTCACCAAACTGCATGACAAAATTAAATAGTTTATTTGGAATACAACTGTTATTTCCTCGGTTAAGGAAGTAAACTTGCACCTGATTCTTTGTTACCCTTTCTACACGATTCTATGTCACAGAAAAAATTTGACCCCAAAGTTTCTCTTTCTCGATTGTTCTATAGACAGCATTTATAGAGTTTATCTATCTAATTCACAATTGACAGTATACTCAACAACAACAAAATGCAAGAAAATGTGGACTCGATTTTTTTTTAACTAAGGAAATTCCCAGTAAGTGTTTCATATTTTCCAGATTCTTCCATATGTCCGCATCTCAAGTAGCAGCATCTCATCAAAGCTCCACGTATGGGTCATAAAGAATGCCCACATATGGATAAACGAATCACATGAAGGGGCTGAAAGTTCCATGTTTACCTGCCTTTGCATCAAAAACGTAAAGTGGATTTTCATCATGTTGATGCCTCATGTAAAATGCATAGTCTTCAAAAGACATTAGGTGCTTTTTATCATCATCTTCCCCAACCTTGAAAACACATTTTCCATACTTCTCTGCAAAAAAGTCAATGCTCCATGTTTGCATGGCTGACCAGCTGTCAGCTAAATTATCTAATAGCACCTGATGCACAAAAAGAAAGTACTTTGACAACACAATTCTGGATTAAAGTTTGACCAACATGAAAACATACAATCAACAAGTAAATACATCCCTGACCAGTAAAAGAAGCAATAAAAATTGTAATATAGATGATTTTCTCAGATCAACTAACAAAGGTGTCAGAACCTAGGTGTTTATTGCAGTCCCTTCAAACTGGTTTAATGTTAACCCCTAGTTGGGTAGTCGATCACAAGGCAAGCCTTTGTTCTTGTCTTGCCTTACTCTTCATGTCAATCAACTAGTGATTTATGGATCAATAGGGGATTTGGGGATCAGCCACCGTGGATGTTAGACCTCACCTGGAGTAGCTCCCCTGAGATTTCTTTAGTACAAGTACACCCATAATGTACCAGGTTGAGTCAGTGTCAACCTAGTAGGCTGGGTGTCTGATGATTCTTCTACGCATAGACAACAGGGCAATACCTACTTATTTCGACTCTGCAGGCAAGTCGACAACCAAAGAACATGGTGGGGAAGGCAAAGCTTTAAGTGACCTCACCTCCCCACCTATGAGCTAACAAGAAAACCAACAGTAAAAAAGACAAAAGACTTTTTACAATATTTGACCAGAGTGAAAGAATTTTTTTATTGCAATGTAGGAGAGCCTCTTTTTATAGTCTTCCATATCTTTTCTTCTCTATCATCCCATGTCGAATAACCTATTTTAGTTTAATACAACTCATTTTTATGACAACGGCTAGCTTGACTTTGACCCCCATATTCTACACGATGTGTTAACCTGTTAAGACTAAGTTCAAATAATTGTACAGGAAGGAGATGTATAAATATACCGGTTTTTTCCCATCATATGTAGATACAAACTCCTCAAATGAAATATTGTGCCTTCTGTCTATCACCCCTGTGTCAACTCCAAATTGCCTAGTATCTACATGACAACGGTACCATCGTCTGTGTAAAAAGATAGAATAAAATCCTGCACACATGAGACAATTTAGTAAACCAAATAAAATGACACAGCTACTTAAGCGTGTTGCAAAACTTCCATTTTTCTCACCGTCAAAATGAAGATTAGTATTGCTGACTGCATGGGTAGATTGATCATTACTAGGTATTCTGCCAAAGGTTTCATTAAAAATAGTTAGGTAGGTTTGTTGAATAGATATATCAAAAATTGCATGAACTGTAAATCTGAAATTTCTGGGAGCACACAAATAGTAAATTAAGATGATCTACAAAGAGTATTATGATGGAGGCATTGGCAAAGACTTTCATTGGCACAAACTTCCCAAGAAAAACCAGAGTGCTAGGCCAAAAGTCAGCATCAAAGCACAATGTGAAAGTCCACAGCTTGAGAGGCAAAACCTAGGTTCTGGACACTATAATGGAAAAACAGGGCATTTTCTCACAATAATATAATGAACATTTTCTAAATTTGATATGGCATGCTTCTGTCCATAGTCAGAGGGTTATAAGAAAAATAGAGATTTCACCCTGACTGCTATGATAATGTGGAAGATTCAAAACAGCGGGACTGATGCCCCTCATACCGAGATGTATTTCCTTAGCGTAGAACAAGAAGAGAAAAGGTGCTAATGGGCGGCCTCAGAGAATGGGCTGACATAGCATCTAACAGAAGAGGTTAACAAATGTATCACTAAATTGCGTCCAATTCTTAGCCTACAAAACAATGAGTCAAGAAGGTGCACATCAAGAGCTCGATTCGGCAGAAGGGGTTGTAAAACACAATGGTTACCGTCTAACACAATCACTTCCAAACATACGCATGAAGTACTTTTGCAACAAATATTCAAAAGGAGGCAGATAAGCAGGATATGTTGAAGCACTAAATTATACACAAAAACTTCTTTTGGTAAGCACAAATGTCAACATGACTGCCAAATGATCCCTAAAAACAATAGACCAGAACATGGTTACATTTGAAGAATAAAGAAAAACCGTGAGATGATAGCATAACTCACTTCTGTAAAACAGTGTACTTCCAAGTACCCAAATATCGAAGTAATCCTTCATGATTCTTTAAGCAGAGCTTCATCCATAGAGGATCCTCGTTACAAAATATGTGGAAGACACTGCACACAGCAGGATTGAACAACTCAATATTTGTTAAATGCAATCTCATTCATGATAGAACCTCTACTGTCATGTTGGAAAATAAATTATCAGGGAAAGGTTGAACCCCATTACAACCAAACATATGGACTAACACCCAGAAATGTTCTATAATGAAAGAAATTATACGGTACTCATGAATCATGTCATTGTACACCATACCAAATTCCATGAAGCATTAGTTTTGTGATCATTGATCTTTTCTATGTTCAATGCCTTTAATAATTAGGCTCAAATACTTAACCTTAACAAAGCGAATTTATTATCTAACATGAAATTCTGCCACCATAAGAAGAAATATACACAATAGATGGGTGTCAATGGGATTTTGCGAAACATAATATGAATGGTCTTTCATTAAACTTAATATATTATATGGGGCAATTAGATTTCCTTAATTTGTGGTGCACTATATGGGCAAATATTCACATTTCTTTGGTTTCTGATGCACTGTATTAACAAATTTCCATGAAATGCAGCATTAGTATGAAACCATACTAAACCTGTGAAGTCTTAATACCATTGACATCTATTATTTCTCGATGCCTGAAATAAACATTTACTAGAAAGTTTTCTGGATTAAGTATAAACGGCATTTTATTAAACACAGGTGCTCAAACATGCTTTTCTTCCTCAAATATTTCCATTTACTTGGTTTCTGATGTACTGACAAATTTCCATGAAATGCAGCACACAATAGGCAAACCATTGCACTTCGTTAATTTAAGGAAAATGCACGTTTTGCATTCAGATTGGGGATGATCATCTGTAAATTGGTAAAGCGCCAACATTTCGTGGCAAGAGTCATAGGATTATGGTTCAGGATTGGTCCTTTGACCAACAAGATGGTAGAATCAGAATCACAAAGGTAGCTAGGAGCCACGGATAGCATCTGAACACTTCGTGGTCAATAATCCATTCGTGTGTATATGTGCATTGAAGCAAAGAAATAGACAACACACACACACACACACACCTGCTAACAGAGGAGAGGATTATCAAGTCTTTTGCATCGAGAAGCTCCAAGATATCGCAGATAAGCTCATCGGGAAGGATATGGAAATAGCCCAAGGCATCGATTCTGCGGTTGGGAGGAGCTTCCATGGCGGTGGAAAGATCTATGGCTCAATCGCCGTTACCATCGTCCTTCTGCATCTTCTTCTCCCTGTCCGTCGTTGACGATGGAAATCGCCCATCTGGTTTAACCAAATTTCCAGACCTACCCTTCCCCTGTATTTTCTGGAACTCCATACGTTTGCCCTTCTGTTCTCTGCTCAGTTTCCATTTGTTTCCATTGCAAGAGTCTTGTGTATTGTGTCAATCTCTGTTTGGAAACAACATCCAATCCATCAACAAAACAGCATCGTTCCGTCGATGGTTCTGAGAAGATCGCGCCCTAACGAAACCCCAGCGGGCCTTGCAATGGATGCTTACTTACCATGCATGAGAATCGATCATCCACATATCAAGGTACGTCTGATAGCAATGCATCAAGTTTTTGCAGATTGCAAGAGATGCTATGCCCAATCTCGCGACCAAGATTAGAGCTTATCTAGGGCTTATCCCAGCTTTTCTCAGCTAGATGTTGGTTTCAAACCTAGAGTTGTAAGCAAAAGCACGGGTCAAGAAGCAAATGCATACTGCTTGTAATTGAAAAGCCAGATGCAAACCACGCATAATTAATCGTCATTCCAACACCTTGCACATGTTCCTCACCAAACGAACCTTTTTACTTGCTAAAGAGTATGAACAAGTGAGTACTTTGAAAGATTCCAATTGATGCTTGAATCACACCTTCAAGCCTATACGTATCATGCTAATTACCCATAACATGTTCCAATTTTATAATAACATCATTGCTTGCCCGAGCTAGGTTTCAAGATCATCATTTTACCCTAGCAACTCGACAAAAGACTGTTGCATGAACCATTAAGATTAATCATCATTAATGAACTTCTAAAGACTGACTTACGAATAGAAAACATTCGGATTGCAGCTAAGCATCTCGAACATTCTAAATGCAAGACAGATACAAAATGCCCATGATTATTTCTCAAACGCTCTTGTTGCGGATGTACCAAGAGTAAATCATGCTATATGAGTAGTTGGGTTCTGTCAAAAAGAGCTCATATCTTCCGAATATTGTTCATGGATCATTCTTCAAAAGATTGCAGCACAATTGCGGACTCGTTTGATCAATCATGGACGATACCATCTACTACAGTCAATGCCTGCCCTGCTTCCACGATCAACTTATCTTGTGTTTGTCTACTGAAGTAAAATCATACCAAAAGTCTACATGATGGGACACCATTGATTAAGCTACAATGTTGCAGCAAGTGAGACATCATTAATTCCTAATGGAGGACGCTTACATGAAAAAATGCAAATATAACAGATTATATTTTTTTCCTCTGTATCATAATGTACAAGCAGTTTTTCATCAATAATTGTTCGAATGTCGGTGGCACCACATAGTAATCATGCAGGTAGGAGCTCCTTTCCTGCCATATAGCCTTATAGTTGGTGTCAGTGCTGACCCTTTATTTTACAAATTAATTCTGTAAGCTGTAAATTCGCAATGCTTTACCTTGCTTTTGCAAATCTTCTGTCCCATTGTCTTCAGAGACTTCTTCAACGGTACCTCTGGGAGGACTTGGTAGATCCAATATTTCATCTGCATAATAACCCACAGTTTCTGATATGTCTTTATCACGACCTGTACTTTCTAATATACCATTACCTGTGGGATTCCCCTCTGCAAGCTCTGCAATTGGCTGCTTTTCTGGAACACTAAACTTAATTTTATCTTTTTCAGCTTCAACATTTCCAGACTCTACCCTGGACAAAGGTGCTTCTGGCATGGCTTCAAGCTCCATCTAACAATAAGAGATCGATGAATCATACACTAAAAAAATGGCACAAGACACTGATGTATGATTCAAAATACATGAAAAAAGGACCTTCATTTCCAGCTCCTCAAACTCAGCAAGCACTGCTTCTTCATCCTCAGCTGACAGACGATCTCCGAGCACGGCGTTGATTTCCTGCAATGCATGGTGAAATGGATATTAGAAATAGCTAACCTGCATTGCACCTAACTATAAGAACAACCTTAGGCCTGTGCCAGAATTCTATGTTCTGCACAGGGCCAATGATTCTCCTTACACTGTAAGGGCCAATAAAAATTTGCTTCTACAGTTATATTTTATCTAAAAGGGTGTCTGATCCTATAAAAAAAAAGTGAGCACTAACACTAGCTATCCCTCCATAAAAAAGCAAAGCATCAGTATGAAAACATGAGACAGAGAGATAGGAATGGCACGGCAAGCAACTCATGAGGTATACAAAAACGGAGGGTTCAAGGCAGCCAACGAAGAAAATATACTTTTTTGGGAGAAATCTCGTGTTGACCGTCTTCCATCATTTGTTGCGATACATCATAGGTCTGTATGAGAGAAATATTGACTAGCACACTACATGCGACTCACAATACAGACATAGCAGTTCGTTCTGTCTCTTTTATATGTGTAAGATAGCATAGACCTTCAGTACGGAAAACAGAATTATTTGTGAAGGCTAAATTGTAATAGTTCATCCTTCAAGGATACAAGCAGCCTTTATGACCTAACGATTATAATTCTATTCCAATAATTATAGGCTCTGTTTCTGTTTTATGTGAATCCCTTTATTCCTAATCCATCCATATTTTCTTTAAGATTTATTCTGAATGAAAGTCGAGCAAAATAATCTTATGATGCATATAGTTCAAATGGCTAAAATAAAAGTAGCTGACAAATACTTCTATAATATGAAAAGTGGATTCTCATATTTACAGTATAGTACGATTTTGAAGAACAATGGTCAAAGAAGTTAGGGCCAGTGGCAGCCAACGGACTCATCTCAACAGTCATCCTCCAGCATGATCAATTGCCAATTTTCGTGGCGGATTTCATAAAATGCGGATGAATAATGCTAATAGCATGAACTTAATATCAAGGAAAGAATGTCTATGCCAGAGGTTGGTTGTACCTCTTGATAAGCTTTAGCCTCAGCTGTTTCGTCCATCAACTTTTGTACATCATCAATGTTAACTTCACTTTGCAAATCCTTGATTGCCTTTGCACCTGCTTTCAAGCTCTCAAAAACAGCCTTCTGCTTGCTTGCAAGCTCAATATCTGACAGCTTCAAAATCACAAATGTGCATGGAGAAAAACATGAGGAACATAAATACATGCCCTGGCAAAGACATTATGATGTATATTTGCTCCAGCTATAGTCATTTCAGCCTTGATGAGTTCGCAGAGAAAATGAGCTCCCTCTGTGTCAATCTAAATTTATTTATTTATTTATTTAGTTAGTTAGTTAGTTATTTATACTGTATGCATATGTGTGTGTGTGCGCAGCACACACAAATTTACATTTTTTTCTTATAGCATGGATACTGTGTGTTGTATTATAGCATCTTTTCATGCATCCTAGTTATTAAAGAAATTTGAAACAGTTCTGGCTAAACTGACAGATGTTAACTGGTAAAACTATGTATTTTACCTGTTGCTCCACATTGAGGAGCCATGCATCAACATTCCTCAGAAGCTCTTCTTGTACTTTCTTCTTCTTCAAAGCTAAAAGTGCACGCTCACGTTTCTTTTCCTTCACTAATTCTCGTGCTACTTCCTTCTCTCTCTCAATAACTCTCTCCAGCTGAAAACACATGCCAATTGAGGACAAGAAAATTAACATTCCCACTTTCTCATAATTATACCCTTTCTCACTTCCAATGGAAACTTTTATATAGTCAGAGTATCTCACAAGTTTCTATACCTTCAGCTTCATTTTGACTGCTCCAACAAATATTATGAATATCAAATAATCTACACAAGTTTCTATCCCTTCAACTTCATTTTTCTCCTCTCATAGGATCCACACATGACCCCTATCATTTTGCTCTTGCCTCCAATAAGGAAAGGAGAGATCTCAGAGCATAAATTGTAGAAAACTTCAACGCTTTACTTTCTTACACTTAAAGGAACCCTACGGATATCAAAGGAAATTTACACATGCACAATGATAAACACAGCACCTGTTCAATTGCCAAACAAATGAGCACATCAAGTTTTTACTCAAACTGTTGTAAAGGAGAGAAATGGCACAATTCATAGAAGAAAGATCAAACGCCTGCCTGACAAGTGCAAACATAATAATGTGATAAGAATTCAACTGACATACATCTCGACTCAAGCTTTCCAGGAAATATAAGAAATTTACAAGGTTTATGCAGAAAGTTTGAGATGAGGAATTGTTTTTGACCCGGAAAAAATCTACACGCACAAATCCGGAAAGAGAAAACAAGAAGGGAGATCTTTATTCACGTCTTGTAAAGAACGTTACACGGGATGATCGACCGCACCTTGGCTACGGATACATTAAACGTGGAAAGAATGCCATGACGGAAGTGAAGCCAATCTCTGCCTAATCGTGTCGAAGAACGTGAGCCAAAATATCCACAAACAAAAGCGCACCTCGCGGAAAAGATCGGGCAACATACCTGTTGTTGATATTGGGAAAGCTTGCGCCTTTGTGTCTTGAGGGAGAGAATGGCGCGGTCAACGTCACTAATCTTAGGCTTCTTGGCAGAGAAGAGGTTTCCCATGGTCGCGACCTGCTTCCTCGTTGCCGTCTCTCCGGCATTGATGAGCTCCTTCCTGCGTCTGCGCAGAGACGGGGCAGGAAGAAGACGGCAGAGAGGATTTCTGTATTTCTGTACATGCCCCTGTGCTTCTGTTTATCTCCAGAAATGCCCCTGTGCTTCTCTTTCTTTAAAATCGCCAGAAAAAAATGTTTTGTCTCTTCATCTCCAGAAATGCTTCTGTTCTTCACATTTCTGCATTTGCCAGAAGCACTGCTGCTTAAGTTAAAATTCTAAGCTAAATGATATGTTAGCAGATCGAGAAGACGAAGAAGCACAAGGATCTGAAGCAAACGATGGAGAAGAAGCAGATGAGGATCTGCCACAGGTACAATTCGACCTTGGAATTGGCGTCAAGGGGTCATGAATTGTACCGCCCTGATAACGTGTGTTGACGTGGAACTAGCTGCCCGAGCTCTGAATCAGGAGATGAGCAAAACTAGGATTTGAAGGATGATTAGTAGATAATAAAGCAACAAAGTTTGAGGATACTAAGAATATGAGTATAAGTAAATAGGTAGAGCCAAATAGCTAGCCGATTCGATCTAAAACATGTTTCTAGAAAAGTGCATAACTTGTAAAAAGATATTATTATTCATAAAATCAGCCTCCGAGTGATAACGCCCTTAAATAAGGCTCGATCTATAGTCAACATCCTTATTTTTTCCTCTGTGTTAACCTCTTCTTTTGTAAGGTTTCACTTAATGTGCCAAGAAACATCGCGAGAGCAGTGAGTGCATCCATTGAGCGTCAATGAATGTATAACAAATCATCAATCACCACCACCACCATTGTCATCACCATCACGGATAGTTTCCAAAAATTACTCTAATTATTGCAGTAACACAATACTCCTAAGAAACTATACCTGACTCATTTGCAATTTCACAACAGGAAAGACTTTGTACCAACACATGCATGGCTTATTCTCAGAGACAATCATGTGAGTACTGGCTAGACCAACTCGATACGGCACTTGCTCGTGATAATAATCTCTTGATCAAGATCGTATCGTCGTCCTCAACATTGACTTAGGATACAAAGAATGACGCATTCACATGGTTACAAACCCACAACCAACATGAGGACAACCGCGAACTCCCGAATCATTTCCACAACCAACATGAAACTTATAAGGAAGATTTGTTTCTTCTACAAAGTTTTTACACAACATTACATTACCATTATGTACATGATACACCATGCACCCAGTATGAGAGCCTCCTCTTTGAAACAATATATAGTGTGCTTGAGAACAAAAGCATCGTTCTTTTACAAGCAACTAACAGGGCACATGCATGATACACAATGTGCAACATCTGAGAAGAAAAACAGGAATTATCCTTCCCCTCCCCCCCCCCCCTGTGTCCTGAAACAAATTGCCGCAAACTCCGATAAATAGGATGCAGGGAAAATGGCTACAGCGAGGAAAATGGCTTGTTGAGAGCCATGTCACAGTGGAAGGGGGGTAAGTGACTTTGTTATTTTACTCTGAACCAATTTGATTCGTTCTATATTCTAATTCGAGCTGTTCACATAAATAGTGTACAGTTGCAAGTAGTACCTGGTACGTCGGACTTCCGATGCGGATCCTGCTAAAATCTTCACCATCACAATCACTTGAAAGGTTCAGGTTAAGATCCGTGACCATCTGATCGCCTCTTCAAATGTCCTGGAAAGATATCTCAGTTGCATGATTTTTGCTTCTTTTTAGCAATTTGGTTGAAACAGCTTGAGGTTTACTGAATATCCTCCTCCACTTCTTGTCGTTTGAAGAGTGTGACCCATGGATCTTCATCATTTTGCATGATTCTTGCAGCCCGTAGAAACTCTTCCTTCAAAGAATGTATACTGTACTTGTCAACAACACGACCCAAATCATGTGAAATCTCAAATGGGTCTTCGATGCATATCAAATGTCTTTCATTTCCAATGCGCCGTGTCCAGTCCTTCTCCATTTTGCTGTATTAATAATGAACAAACATCAGATAGAAAAGGTAATATGAAAATAAGAAAGAGATCAAGCTAAAGGGAAAATATTCAAAATATTTTCCAAAACTTCTCGAATCTCCGTGCTATCTACAGTTCCTCTGTCTCTTATGTACAGAGGGGGGTGGGTATATAGGGAGAGAAATAATATGAAAGTATTATGGGGCGTTTTTGTTGGGAACATATAAAATGTCTAATCAATTTGTGCAGGAAATCCACCTTAAGAATCTCCCAGTTCGTATCGAAATCACTGAGCGACGATAATCATGTCCAAAGGCCCAGTACTCGAAGAAAGATGCTACCAGATCTGCCAGGCTCTCCTTGTTTTTGTTGCCAAAACCTTTCAGATTTTCCACTCTATCAAAATATGCACACTCTATGTCCCCTACAGTCTTCTGAAACGTAGGTTCCATTCCCTGTCATGGTGAAACCTAAAAATCAGGAACAAAACAGATTCACAGCACAAAAAATACCTGACATCAACAAACATTTCGTTCTTCAAATCCTGGGCATAACATCTATCCAGAACTGCAAATGCTTCAATGCTAGAGTTAGAGACAGTGGGTGACCCAGAGATGTGAGGATACATCAAACTTTCTGCAAATTAAAATTTGTATTCTCCTACGAATACATATTCTGGGATGCCACCCCGTTGCACTAAAAAAGAACATATAGAAACTTAGCAGCAATTTTATTAGCAAAATTGTTTCATGCGTATGAAACTGAGATTTTATGAAGAAAAGTTGAGGCAATATTTATCATTTGAATTGAGATAGCTCTAGCAAAAATCAAGGTTCTCATGCCCATGCCCAAGTGCTATACTCAATCTTGTGTTTCCATGTCATTATAACCACATTGATAAGCAATACGACAATGATATACACAGCACATTTCAGGTAGCAAAACAGCAGCAATATTCCTAGCTGCACATAATAAAGGCATTAGTAAGTGGGGACCCTTTCTCTGGTATATAACATAGTAGAAGACAAATGTTTTCAGTTGTCCTATCAGTGAGCCCCAAAATCGCTAGCCTCTGATCTATTATTCCTAGTACAGTTTCTATCGCACTACAAGTGTTACTCGACCCAATAGTACAGACCATGAAATTTCTTATTATGACAGATGTGCACTGCTTTAAAGCTTTTCGGACGTGTACGGCATTAGTTTTCAAGTATCCTTGATTGCAATGTCTTTTGTAAGCATCTTTTCAGCCATTTGGCAGTGTGGGACATCCATGCATTTTACTGGATTGACTTTGCGTGAAAAGGTTATTGATATGAAGTTGTTAAGGTAGCACACTTTCAATGTGCCCAAATTCATTCACCATTTGCAATTCCACTTACTATCATCCTTACGTTCATGGCCACCAGTTTCTCCAATATGTGTAGGACGAAGTGGCCCCAATTACAGTATTCACAGAAAACAGATTGATTCCACATACATCACCCAAGTATGGATGCACCACAACACCATTTAAAACAGCCTTTAGCTATATATTGCAGAAACTGCCCATCAAGGACAGATATCAGTGAAGGGAAAACAAAGCAAGCTGAAACTAGGCACAAAGACGAACTATTATCCCCCTCTTGTTACATACCTCCAACTCAGTTCCAATATTCAAGCTCTGGCTTTACACACATAAAGGATGTCAAATGCCTTCACATCACAATAGAGTAGGTTCAAACAGTATCTGGTTGAGCAAGGATAGAGACAGGAATAGATATGTGACAGGAATAGATACACATACGACACAAAAGAATATACCTGCAAGATTTGCACTCCAGAAGTTGAATTTGAAGAGCACTACAAAGGTCATTGTTACTCAGGCACCATGAACATAACTATTTAGGCACATAGGACACCACCCTTAGTAGAGATGGGTGTATGGACACAAGACTAGGAGGCGTTCAGTATGCACTGCCCAGGAGCTGACATCTATTACTCTATTATGAAATCAAAGGAAGATACAACCGTCACTTTAGAAAATGCATGGACCTTTGATATATAATAGAATGCAAAGAGGCCCATAACTCTTCCTTCACATGCACAGGCCCTCATGAATCCACATAGGCTAACACCCGCACAAGTGTTTCAGCATTTGGTGGTGGCCAAACTGATGATAAATGATAGATAAAGTCATAGTGTGCGTCACAGCCCAACGACATCACAATTATCTAAGACCAAACCTGTCGTTAGTTAAACATGATCGAATTCCATTCAGCACTAAGAATCTTAAATAGCAAGAGATTTCCATTAGTTCCCTCTTTTTACTCGTGTTCCAATCATTGCCAGGTCTTGCATACCTTATGCCTTTTTAGATGCACTAAAATATCTTGCTTTCTTCCTATAGAGTAACTTACTATATGCAAAGCTTAGAATGCAGGACGTAGCGAAATTTCGTAACTCAATTTCCACTCTCAATGTCAAAGGGTTGTAACTTATAACCAGAACAGGTGAAACGATCCTATCCTTGAGAAAAATGACAAAGAAACTAACTCTATCATACACTTCTCCGGCCCTTTTGTTGCAATCCCAACTTACTATAATGACTTGAACAAGCACTGGCATACTTTTCGAAAGATATGCAGAAGACTTCAACATACCCATGGCATTTTACATACATCAATTCGTACATAGCAGAAAATATGAATATTTTTCCACTTTCAAATGATAATACTACCTGAAGGCATGGCAGCACAGGGGGTTTTCGCTGTTGGAGGAAATGTATGCACATTAAAACATACCTGCATGCACATCAACAACTTTTAAGCTTTCTTGCCAAACATTAGTTGTCTACATGCAGTTCGATAGCCAAAGGTTAGAAAATTAGAAGCCTAATAAAAAGAACAGTAACTCTATAATCACCAGAGAATCTCAAAAACTTGGTTCCTATTCTTATTCTACAGTTTCAGTGATGATCAATGAAAAATCATGACAATTACCAAAATACACTACACAGCATTTCATTATAACTCAAAGGTGACACATAACGATATACATCTGTGAAAAGAATGATATATTCTCAAGTAAAATGCCATTAATTGTGACAAATAGAATTAACATAATGTGCATAAAAGAAACATACGCATAGCTAGAGAGTGTCCCCCGATATGTCTCATTGACTTGACGACATTTGGCCCAATGCTTCACAAGGAAAGCTAGCTGACGCAGCCGTACATCAATCTGGGCATAATCATGTAGCAGCTTTGTATTCTCCACAGCAAGCATATTATTAACACACACATCACAAGACATCCCAGTTTCTGGATCTGAATACTTCACAATAGGAACCCTTGCATGTGTTAATGCCTGTAATTATTAAAAAATATGTTACAACTATGTAGTACAACACTTAAACTGCCTAAATGTGTAAATTTCTTAGAAGTTCTATACCAATCACCGTAAAATGACACATATATAAAACGATTAAAATTAACCTGAACATTTTGCATCTCATTTTCTTCGAGGACTTCAGCTAGTTTCCGGACCACTTTTGCCTTGTTTGAGTCTTCGGTTTCAACGGAAAGACAAATATCAATATCACTATTGCATACTGCAAATGCATTAGCACAAGACCCGAACAAATATAGTTGAGCATCAGGCCAAATTCCTGAGACGATTTCTTTGAGTTTTGCAAGTAGTTTCTTTCTTCTTATTTCCTCATCTATAGGTGGTATCAACGTCTCAATAATGGAAATAAACTGTTTAGTGCATTTCTCAGAATCGAATCGGGTAGGAAGTTCTCTTTGGTTAAATTTTTGCAGCATCATAACCCTACCAGTGGGTCGCATAACCTGTTCCATATCCAATAAAACCCAAGAGTTAAAGGCTACACAAATAGTGCATGACATTTGTTCCATTCTAGCTTTCCTTTCATTACCATGTTACCTTAGAAATGGGGAGATGTTGGATATGCTTGTCTGCTGCATTATCATCATTTAGATCTAAAAACTTGATGCATCCCAAGATCGTTTTATCAGCATTCTCCTCATCGGCCATGCCCTCATCGCCAGCTGGTAATGAATTGCGTAAAGCCTTCTTTAATGTATCTGTAGCAAAGTCGGTTATAGAATCGATGCCAATGCCTCTGCCAGTGCCAGATGGTAATCCTACACGACTATCTTGAATTGAAGACTTGATTCTTGATCTACTGTTGTGTTCATTGTGTTCCTTAGATTGCAGAGACAAAACATGTGTGTACTTGGACCTCCGCTCTACAGTTTGTCCTCTTTGCTTTTCACCATCATGGTTGCGCTTGGTAGGAATTTCTTCTCGCATGCCCAGCAATCGTGGCGTTCCACCCTCTCTATCTTCATGTCTTTTATCTTGACTTACAGCAATCCAATCAGGCACGCTATTCCTGTTAAATGCATTGCTATCCTGAGCTACCTGAATATGTTTCTGTTTCCAATGCACCTTTCTGCCGTTTTCCAAAAACTCCTTTGAATTCAAAATATCAGAGGAGTTTTGATGACTGGTTACTGGCATTGTTGCACCATTTTGGACATTACTGATTTCATATGCATGCAAATCAGGCTGCCTTGGAGGAGCAACACGACTCTGTTGTTCTTGCTGATGCAAACTTCTCTCAGGCGGTACAGCAGGAGGATTCGCATCTTGGACATTCATGAACGCATGCATGTATTTATTCACTAAGGCATCATGTTGTTCCAATGAACTAGTTTGCGAGTAAGATCTCCGATTCTCAACCCCCATCGAAGATCCTGGTACCACATGTTGCCCAGATTGTGCAAAAGACGGATGCGGTAGATTTCTACTGATGTTTTCAAGAGATTCAGAGCCCAAGTGTGGAACGAGGGAGGGATTCAACTCTTGCGTTCTGTTAGAATTCATCAACCCGGATGGACCGAACCCAGGTGGGGGCATTTGAACATGAGGTTTGTGATCGACGAGTCGATACGGATATGAGCCAAAGAACTGATTTTGTTCCACGGAAGGAGTTGGACGGCCCAGAAAAGGATCCACGAAGGAATCCATGTAATGCTCACGAAACTGAGGCGACGACATACCTGGAAAACCCTGGTGATGTTGTTGTTGTTGTTGGTGGTGGTGGTGGTGGTGTGGTTTATGTTCTTGTTGATGTTGTTGGTGTTGATGCAGGTGTTGATATTGATGGTGCTGGTGAGGATGATGCTGCAGATGCTGCAGATGTTGCTGATTCTGTTGATGTTGGAAAAAGGCCCGTTCTTGATGAAGATCGTGTAGAAGCGAATGCCTTTGACCATGGCAAGGACCCATGGCAGCCACAGCCGGGTCGTGGTGGAGGGCGAGGTGGGCGTAAGGCTCATCGTCTTCGTCTGCGGCGGGTGGTCCTGGGGCGGCGGCGGCGGCGGCGGATTCGGGAGCGCCATAGGCCGCGGAAGGGAGGGGAGCAGGTCTGCTCCGGAGCAATTGAAGCAGGTACTCTCCAGCTCCAGCGACGGGGGCCGGGGAAGAAGAGGAGGGCGAGGAGAAGATCAGGTCGTGCGGGAGGGGGGGAGGCTTCTGGGCAGCCATTATTCGCTGAGCTTTCGTGGGGGGGCGATGGCGGGGAAGATTAGGGTTAGGGTTAGGGTTAGGGTTAGAGGCATGGAGGTGCAGAGAGAGAGAAAGGATATGGAGGAAGAAAGAGCAGGAAGAAGAAGAAGAAGAAGAAGCTGTGTGCAGAGAAGATGATAATGTGTTGTTCTCTGTTTCTGTTGTGTTTGTTGGCCCATATGTGTTTGTTTTGGGCAGCTTCTTATGGCCAAAACAAAACCAAGAAGAAGCTGTGTGCAGAGAATGATGATAATGTGTTGTTCTGTGTTTCTGTTGTGTTTGTTTTGGGCAGCTTCTCATGGCCAAAACAAAACCAAGAGAGAAATGGGCAGATGCCCAGAACCCAGCAGCAAGAGAGAAATGGCCAGGTTCTGGTGGACATCTCGTCTCGTCGATTCGTTCGGCTACCGTCGGTCCTCGTTGATTTGTCAACGCTTCTTGCATCCAATCGAAAGCTCCCTGCTGTTTCCTGCCAGCAATAGCTCTCCGTCTCGGTTCGTTCGGTCGTGATCGATTACTTGTCGTTCCGCTGTTTACTGCAGCTCGCATTCAATCGCGTGCGATGCTGCACGATGCGATCTGCCCGGCTTTTGCTCTGCTTCCGAATGCATTGCCGTCGCTCGCCTCGTGCAGCTCATTCGCGGCAGATAGAACCGAGATGTGCTTCTCGTGCAAACAGAAAGATGCCCCCACTGTGCGCATCCTTCTAATTGGGTTTCATTGGTCGATCACTTACAAAACACCTTGTATCGAAGCACTTTGAGTATAGTAAAAAAAAAAAAAAAAAAAAAGCACCCTTCGACTTGGATATGCTTGGAAGTACATCTTTGCTGTTGTGCAACGAAAACAGCGTGTGCGAATGATCCAAAGACCGGCGGGCGTAAAAGAGGCTCGCAAAGCTCGAAGAGATGCCAAGACAGAAGCCTCGACCCGGGGCGAATGCAGCTGTAAAAAACAATGTTCAGAATGCCGCATGCAGCCCGAACTCCGTTAAAAACCTGAAGAACGATACTTGCGACGCACACAATCGGCCACACAAAAACCACAGCTTTCGAGGGCCCTCTCATGCATTCGTGGCTTGTAGTGCAAAGCGGCCGCTGATTAAACCGAGGTGGCGACTGTTTCTTCTTTTTCCCGAGGGCCCTCTCGTGCATTCGTGGCTTGTAGCGCAAAGCGGCCGCTGATTAAACCGGGGTGGTGACTGTTTCTTCTTTTTCTTCCGCGGTTTGACTTCTCAAACCATTACAAAAAGCAGGCCGTTCCGAAGCGGCTGGCTAGGCCCGTCGGGACCCGACAAATCACAAAAAACAGCGCCTCGAGAGGCTATACAGACAGACCATCGTGTGTGCGCGTCTCATCCGATCCTAACATGCATGCGGTTGCCGATACGTCGGAAACTCGACAGATCTATCTATCTATAGCTACAAGCAGTTTGAAGAAGGTTTGTCTTGCATAATGGGTCTGGCCACATGGGCAGGATCCTTGCAAAGGAAGAGTGTTCGGTCCGGACAAGGTGTGAAACCAGCTCCCGTCCGGACAGGTGTGAAACCAGCTCCTGTCCGGACAGGTGTGAAACCAACTCCCCTGAACATATATATATATACCAGACTCTGCGTTTTCTGCGGCAGCAGCTCGAAGAGCGAGAGACATGGTCCCGGGCTCGAGCCCGTGATGGCGTTCCTGCTGCCCCTCTGCGGGCTCCTCCTCTTCCTTTCTGCTCTCTGCCACGACGATCTTCGGGCCGCGTCCGTGCCCCTCCGATTCTCTCCTGCCAATGCTTCGTTGCCAGATGGAGGCCCGCACCACCAACAGATCCGCACGAGCTCCTCGCCGTCGTCGATGTCGATCCCTTTGATCTCCATGGATTTGTCAGAATCGTATGGATTCCTGGATGAGCTCCGCGGGGTAGCACTAGGTTCTTCTTTTGATTGCTCTGGAGGTCCCGCGCATTCCACGGATTTGTCAGAATCGTATGGATTCCTGGATTCCCTGTCGTGTTCATCGGGATCCGGCGCGAATTCGGGCTCCGCAGCTGGCCGTTCTGGTTCCGAGGAACAGTCAGTTCTTCCGGGTTCTAGGAAGATGCTAGATCCGTCATCCCACTGCGTGGATCATCTGGAACGTCCAGATTCTTCTTCAGATTCCAAGGAGGTGGGTGACACCGGAAGGTTCGATGGGGAAGTTGCACACGAAGTAATTGTCAGGTTTACATCCTACAAATACGCAGCTGAACATCATATCGCTCTTCGCAATTCAATGCTCCAGTTGGATGGATGGGAGTGGATAGAGAGAGTAAATCCGGCTTCAGCTTTCCCTACAGATTTTGCTTTGCTCAGAATCGAGGAAAGAGAAATGGACAATGTAATGAACCAGTTGAAATCCATAGCTTTTGTCAAGGATATTTCTCGGCAGTCTCGGTTCACAAGGGCCATATTACAGGATGATGAAAATGTAAGAGATTCTGTTGGCCCATCCTTTGGTCTAGAAATCGATGATTTCTCAGGGGAGAGTGTGAAATATGAAAGCAATAGGGGTAAAAGGTCTATGCCATGGAGTGAAGACGGAGACCTTCTGGGTCATTGTGAGAAGCCATCTCTCTCGGATACAGGCCGCAAGATCCTTGTGCAGGTAAATATTTCGATATACTTTGCTAGATTTTGTCATATATACTTCACTCGATTTATTTGGTGCATGCACGTGTAAACATGTGAGAACTAGCAGTCAGTGAGCTTTTTGGGCACGATTAGAAGGTTATTTGTTCCATCTCTGTACTCTGCTTTTGTCGTCCATTCAAGCAATACAAAAAGGAGTTATAAACGTTGATGCACAGGGTGCTATAATAATGTACCAATTTAAGAGAAAAAGTTCCGCACCAGATGGGGCGAGAGAGGAAGAGCATAATTGCAGTATAACATAATGTAATGGCTAGAATTGGAAATATCATGCTTTCTGTATATTGTGTAATTATGTGCGGATGTACACATATCCTGTTTATATCGCTAACTTGTCTTTACGAAAAAGGGGAGGGAAAACATCATAACCACAAAAGATAAAATTTTCGATGAAACATAATGTTTTCTATAAAATGTGAAACTGTGCATATGTACACATTCTAATTATACATGTGTGTCTTTCATACATGCAACATGTTTTACCTACGTTGGATGCAAAATTCTTGTATAAGCATGGGTTGGAATTACTCTACTCTTTGATAGGTGTCTGGAAACATGTTCATCTAACTTTATTGGTACAAAAAAATGTATGTTGTTTGTTTCTGTAGGTGTGCCGCCATATATAGTATCACGTTAACGTTGTGCATCTGTTTGATGTTTAGTGCAAAACGAAGTCATCCAGGGGCAGAAGCTAAGATTTGATTTATTCCTTATACAGAGATCTCAGATCACATCAATGTTTGGAGCTGATAGACTTTGGGCCAAAGGTTTTACAGGGGCAAAGGTGCGGATGGCAGTTTTTGACACAGGTGTGAGAGCTGATCATCCACATTTTCGGAACATTAAGGTATTTCACATTGAGAATATTGATGAGATCGTCTTTGAATCACCATTTGTGAAAACAGGAGATCGATTCTCCTTTGGCCTGTCACGAAATACAACTTGGCTAAGCAACATTGTCAATGCTCCGAAAAAGAAGGGGAAATTCCACGTGTATGTCGACGCGGTGGCAAAATGCAGCCAGCCACCTTCACTGACCCATCCCCACAACCTCACAATGATACGATCATAGACACCATTTCCAGACAAGAAACATGCTCAATTCTAGATGGCTTTAGTGGACACTACGTAATTAGTAAGGATCTGGAGGGTGGCATCACACTTTTTTCACTCTCTTGGACGTAATAGGCCATTTCAAAATTTGCCCTGGAAGCATTTGTACCGAAACTTAAGATTGAATGTGAGGCATGTTTCACGTTCTCAACGGTCCATAGCAAGTATGGAAAATTTCCGAGAGATCATTGCATCTCGAACATAAAAGTATTATGCCAGCGAAGATTGCGTCCAATTTAGTATACACGCAGGTTCTTGTGTTGTGTATGAATAGAAAGATATACATCTGATGGCAATATTCTGTGCTGTATTGTGACATCTTTATGTGACACTGAAAATTTGTGTGGCATTTGATTTTCTTTATATCTGTAGGAGAGGACGAATTGGACAAATGAAGATACACTGAATGACAATCTAGGGCATGGAACATTTGTGGCAGGAGTGATCTCAAGTGAAGATCCTCAATGTCTCGGTTTTGCCCCAGATGCTGAGATATATGCATTTCGAGTGTTCACAGATGCACAGGTAAGAAAATGATTGGACATTACTGCTTGCAGTTAGATATGCCCTCCTCATTTCTCATAACCATCTTAATGATGTCAACGTCAGATTATATCTAGATTGTCATCTATGTCTTTCATCCCACAGTTGTTGGTCTTCTAATTTTTGCTTTACTTCCATATTTTTTCTAGGAGTGCATTGCATTGCCCTCTAGCTAACGTGAGATGACTGCTGGTTGCATTTATATGTCGAACAGTCGGATTCGATTGTTTTCATTTATTTGGGACAGGTTCTCTATTATGTAATGCAAAATTGCTCTCAGTGTTTTGTAGGTGTCTTACACATCATGGTTTTTAGATGCTTTCAATTATGCAATTGCAACTGAAATAAACATCCTCAACCTTAGCATCGGTGGACCAGATTTTCTTGACCAACCTTTTATTGAGAAGGTACTATTTGAGGAAAAAGATAATAAACTCATTATTAAGGGATTCTAAAGGCTGAAAGCACAGTTTTGGAAACTTCTAGCGTGAAACTGGGGTTTTCCTTGCTTGATGTTTAATGTACGTTTTGGATTAAGGTATGGGAGATGACAGCCAATAATGTTATCATGGTATCGGCCATTGGGAATGATGGGCCACTTTATGGAACACTCAACAATCCGGCCGATCAGAGTGATGTAATTGGTGTTGGTGGGATTGATTATAGTGATCACATTGCATCATTCTCGTCACGGGGAATGACGACCTGGGAAATCCCTCATGGGTACTGCATACTTTGCGTGTATTCTTTTTCCTGGCTGTATGCATTTCTTGTCGTTCTTAGTAGAAGACGCTTCTGGGTTTCTGTGGTTTAGGTATGGGAGGGTAAAACCGGATATTGTTGCATATGGAAGAGATATAATCGGATCAAGGATAAACTCTGGGTGCAAAAGTCTTTCAGGGACTAGTGTGGCAAGTCCTGTAGTTGCAGGTGCTGTCTGTCTGCTTGCCAGTGTAATCCCAGAATCAATTCGCTGGAATGTCATCAATCCAGCGAGTATGAAGCAAGCTATCATTGAGGGAGCTTCTCGGTTGGATGGCCCAAACATTTTTGAGCAAGGTTCTGGGCGGTTGAATTTGTAAGCATTCTATGGATTGTCTGATTATGTAGGCCTTTTTAAAACACCCAAGCTAATCACTTGATTTTGTTATGTCAGGCTGGAATCTTATGAGCTTCTTGTAAAATATAGGCCCCGAGCAAGTCTTGTACCACCAGTAATAGATTTTCTTGACTGCCCTTACATGTGGCCTTTCTGCCGACAGCCCCTCTATGCAGGTGCCATGCCTGTTGTGTTCAACGTCACAATACTGAATGGAATGGGTGTCGTAGGTTATGTTGAGGGAAGCCCTCGCTGGAATCCTTCTGATATGGCTGGTAATATGCTGGACATTCGGTTCACATTCTCGGATACCATATGGCCATGGACAGGATTCTTAGGGCTGCACATGCAGATTCGTGATGAAGGGGTAAAGTTTTCAGGCATAATTGAAGGTAATATATCTTTGTCAATTGTGTCTCCTTCAAGAACCGAAGGAAAAGAAATGCAAAGAAGTGTGTGCACACTCCATGTTCGAGTGAATGTTATTCCTACTCCTCGGCGAGAAAAACGGATACTTTGGGATCAATTTCATAACGTGCGGTATCCTCCTGGCTATATACCCAGAGATTCATTGGATGTTAGAAATGACATTCTTGACTGGCATGGAGACCATCCTCACACAAATTTTCATAGCATGTTTGACATACTACGCGATGCTGGGTATTATCTAGAGATTTTAGGTTCTCCATTCACATGCTTTGATGCTCGTCAGTATGGGACATTGCTAATGGTAGACCTTGAAGATGAATATTTTGAAGAGGAGAAAAGTAAGCTACAACATGATGTCCAAGTTTTGGGACTTGGATTGATAGTGTTTGCTGATTGGTATCATCTTGAAACAATGATAAAAATGAAATTTTTTGATGACAATACCCGGAGCTGGTGGACTCCTGTGACTGGTGGAGCAAATATCCCCGCATTGAATGATCTTCTTCTTGGTTTTGGTATTGGTTTTGGGGGCACAATACTTACTGGTCCATACTCCATTGATGGGCAAAGGGGCTTTTTTGCTTCTGGCACAGATATTACTCTTTTCCCAGATGGTGGTTTCTTGCATCGTTTTACATTCCAGGATGGGACGAAACCGAATTCACTTTCATCCTCATTGCAGGCATCAGTTCAACCACAGGTAAGTAAGTTTTGTAAGTGAATTTTGTTGCGGTTTAAGATGTGTTCGACCTCATTTTGAGAAGCTTCCTCAGGTGGAGGCAGCAGTGCTAGGAGCTGTAGAGCGTGGTTTGGGCAGAATAGCAGTGTATGGAGATTCCAACTGTCTAGATAATAGCCACATGGTGACTGATTGTTACTGGCTGCTCAAAAAGTTGTTGGATTTTACCAGCCATAATATAAAAGATCCAGTGCTCTTCGCACCTTCGAAGAGGATCCATTTTCCATTGAATACTCCCACATCCTCATCTCCATCTCGCAGGGATGATGTGAATTCCTCAATGTATTCACTTGTTCTCAATCACGAGCTTCAGTGTGGCCTTGATGCTCGATTTGAAGTACAAGGTACCAAAGGCTATGGAACCCAGCCCAAGCTGCCTTTTAGCTCTGGACAGAGGCAACCAAAAGGGAGTAATCGGCACAGTGTAGATGACTTGCCGATAGTGCTTGTGAATAACAGTACTGGAGATGAAGAGATGGTGTCACATGATTTATTTGATGGGCAAGTGAAAAGCCAAGAAAGGCATGTGGAATTTTCTCATGAAACACGCATGAACCATATTGGAAGAGAAGGTGTGCTACCTCACCAAGAAAAGTTGGATGAGAAAACTCAAGAGGAACAAAGGGGCGGGAATATCAACGAATTAACATCTGGATGGCTACACCATGATGAGGTAAGAGATATATAGATGCTTAGGTTATTACTATCACTGAGATGAAATATGACTAATGTGACCCGGAGTGACATCTCCTCCATGTTATAGTTAAAGCAATGTTTCTTGATGTTCAAGAAACCAATTAATGATTGCTATAATAGACATTGATTTCCAGATTTTCTCTCTTAAAAGATCTAGAAATTCTTCTGTTTTGTTTTGATGTGCAGTTAGATTCCTCGGCACTATTGGCTGCCCAGTGGCTCATCCCCGTCCTGCTTTGTGTGGCTGGTGAGTCCATCACTCCTAAATATATGAGGTTTTACTTGATACAAGTGTATGCTTGGTCATTTAGAGATTTCTTTAAAGGTAACATTTGATTTCTGGTGTATTTCTTTGTCAAATGCCAACCCGTCACACTTAAACCATGCCTCATCTTACCAGGGTTCTTTCTCATTCTTGGTGTATGGCGTAGTATGCAACAGAAGAGACGGAAACGAGTGCGTAAGGGATCCAATCGCTCATTGCTAGTTTTCTGAGAGGATGTCATCTGTGTTCTCTCACGTTGCTACGCTTGTGTCTTGTTATGTGAATCTCTTCTCATATGGTTTTGTACATTGTGGATACTATGACATGAGAAGATAAAATGTGGCATAAGGTAGCGGCAATCAAATCGTAGCCTGCCCGTGCTATGTGGTGCTTGTTAGTGCCCACCACCACTACCGAAAGAAGTTACTAAGCAAAGCATAGGTCTGGTGTATATGTCTTGACCCACAGTTTTGAGGTTTGTACAACGAACAGTAAATGTTGATTCTTTATTGTATCTATCCTAATGATATTGTAGTTAAAAGGGCTATCAAATTTTTGAGATGCAAATAGTTAGTGTGAGGGGCTCCTCATTCCATTATAATGCTAATGTGCAGGTTACTGTGGCACATTATTTGCATTGCATACTTTGGGTAAATCAGAAGATGCCGACTATCTTCAGTGCCGATTTGAATTAGGGCAGTTTTGATGTACGGTGAACCCCGTACTTTGATCCAACAGGTCATTAACTTTGATACCAATCTTATTTACTGCAAGAGAATTCATTGTCTATTCATTTGGACTCCCTGATTCAGCCCAGAAGAATGCCATGATCAGGAAATGGAAGTAACTGTTCCAAGCTCATGCTTCAACAGTACATCTTTTTGCCTTGCCCTCATGGCATGCTTTGCTTGCCAGGCTGACCATCAAAACATTTGTGTAACTTGTAATGCCACCTAGGTTTCTTTCGCTGCATTTAGAATGCAGTTGGCTGAAAATACGCCGAAAGCTGCATTTTGTTCTAGAGGTTGCTGTGGCTAGCAGTTAGGAAACCTGCACTTTGAAAATGCGGATCTCCTCGTTCACCTCATACTAGCTACAGCATTAACATGGTGGAAGTTCATGTCGTTCATTCACGAAGACTAGCTCTGTCAAATAGAAGAAGGCACCAACATAGTAGATCCATGCCTGAGAAGTGGTAGTTTAGCACGTATGTACTTTGCCGTCGAGAAGAAGTATGCGGCTTGCATTGAACACGTGCCTAGCGTGTGCAAGGCTTTTGGCATGCTTATAAAAAATTGCATTGTCGGTTCGACCATGGGCAGCCATGTTGTAGTAAGGATATGGATGAAGAAGATAAGGCTGTTGACTCACGGATCGTGAGCATTGTGAGAGAGCAACAGACATCCAGATGTCAAGCTCTAGCGAATTCAAGAGACTTTTGCTAATGGGCGATTGCACGAAGTTTGCTAGGCGGTAGGTAGACTAGAATTGATTGATCGGTCGAATGAATGAGTTGCACTCCGAGCCCTGTGTTGCTCGCTCTCTCGCTCGTCTGCTTTGCGCATGAGGAGGCGGAGAAAGTGCTCTGCTTTGGAGTCCGTGGTTACAGCTTCCTTCCGATGGGCTCGAAACTTGCTCCGCTTTCGGCTTATGATTGGGACCCCCCCCGCCCCCCCCTCTTCGCATGGACCTCTGCCAAAACTCTCCCTTGCAATTAAAAGAGACGTGTGCTCGACTTAATGTGTTAACTAATCAATCTGGTGGTAGCTCTCCACCGCCTTTAATTTACTAGAAGGCACGCCGACAGATCTTTGGCGCGCTCATACACTGGGAGTATTCCTAGCGCCCACGATCACGTTCGACGACGAAGAGGAAGAATCGAGCGCGGCGTACGGAACGGCGCCAGCGACTCTGTCTCGAAGCCTTCCATTGTCCGTTTGCGGAAGAAGAAAAAATGGGATTTGTCTTCGAAAGCAAAAGATGATAATGATCATGATCATGATCATGAGGAGGAAGAAAACAGTAAGAAATTGCATCCAAGTTTGACTCTCCCAACTCCCTCTTGTCCATTTGGATAGATATGGATTTTCTCTTCTTTCCATTATGTAATAGATGATTGATGATGGTGATGAGGATGATGATGATGGTGATGAGATCGATCATGATCATGATGATGATGGTGACCAGTCTCTCTGCGGCATAAGAAAGAAGGAATCCATTCCCCGCTTCGTCGCCATAGCCAGCAACCAGAATCAGTTCTCTCTGCGGCATAAGAAAGAAGGAATCCATTCCCCGCTTCGTCGCCATAGCCAGCAACCAGAATCAGTTCTCTCTGCGGCATCAGAAAGAAAGAAAGAAAGAAAGAACGAAAGAATCCGTTTCCCCCCGCTTCCTCGCCATAGCCAGCAACCAGAATCCGTTCTCTCTGCGGCATCAGAAAGAAAGAAAGAAAGAAAGAACGAAAGAATCCGTTTCCCCCCGCTTCCTCGCCATAGCCAGCAACCAGAATCCGTTCTCTCCGCGGCATCAGAAAGAAAGAAAGAAAGAAAGAAAGAAAGAAAGAAAGAAAATCCATTTCCCCCGGCTTCGTCGCCATAGCCAGCAACCACTCATCAGCCAGTCTGCGGCATACCAAGAATCTCTCCGCGCCATAGCCACCAAGCCTTTGGCGATGAGGAGCCGCAGCCAGCGGTGGCCGGTGCCGGCGATGGCGGCCATGGCCGTGCTGGCGCTGTGCTGCTGCGCGCCGCTGCCGCTGAGCGCGGAGGCCGGGAAGAGCAGCAAGAAGCCGCTGTACGTGCGGATGGCGGATACGGCGCTGCGGATCTGGAACGCGAGCGGGCCGGGGAAGGAGCAATGGAACTACGAGCGCGGGGTGCTGCTGTACGGGATCCAGCAGGTGTGGCGGAAGACGAGGGAGGCGAGGTACCTGCAGTTCGTGAGGAACCGGACGGACGCGTTCGTGGCGGAGGACGGCAGCATCCCGACGTACAAGGCGGCGGATTTCACGCTGGACAACGTCCGATCGGGGACGGTGCTGCTCTTCCTCTGGCGCCGAACGGGCCTGCAGAGATACAGGGCCGCGGCGGAGCTTCTGCGGAGGCAGCTCGGGTCGCAGCCCCGCACTGTGGAGGGCGGCTTCTGGCACAAGCTCGTCTACCCCTACCAGATGTGGCTCGACGGCCTGTTCATGGCCGAGCCCTTCTACGCCGAGTACACGGCCCTGTTCGGCGACGACGACGACAACAACGGCACTGCATCTGCGCGGTCGGCGTGGGACGACATCGCGCTCCAGTTCGTGCTCATGGAGCGCCATGCCAGGTATATGCATCATCGTCACCATCA
>JBBBWG010030975.1:38566-52505 GCA_037176905.1 Azolla pinnata | reverse complement strand
CCTAAACCCTAAACCCTAAACCCCCTTCCAGGTCCCAGGTTCAAGTCTGCATTTCGAGACTTAGCCAGCTCGAGCATATTCGCGGTGATGAGAACCTCAGCCCTTGTCCTACAACTGGTAGATGGGAATATCATCATCATCATCATCATCATCATCATCATTGTGATGCTGATGCTGAGTCCTGATCTCTAACTTCAAGTTTGATCCCCCGATGCTGGAGATGGATAGCTCCCTCTACTTACACAGAATCACACCTCTCTACTTCTCTCTCTCTCTCTCTCTCTCTTTGGGAGTCTATCCGGATGATGCCGATGTTGTCGTCCTCGACAATTGCTGTCATCGTCGAGCTGATCTCTGGCCAAGGCTTGGGGCCAAAACTAGCAGATTAGGGTTTCAGCAGGACCCGATCCACTGAACCCTAATCCCTAAACCCTAAACCCTAAACCCTAAACCCTAATCCCTAATCCCTAAACCCTAAACCCTAAACCCCCTTCCAGGTCCTAGGTTCAAGTCTGCATTTTTGAGACTTAGTTACATGCAAAATCAGAATCTTTGCATAGAGAGAGGATGTGGTAGCTAGAGAGAGGATGTGCAATGGGCAGGTGGCTCTCTGTTGCATCGCCATCGCCTCCTTCCTGTGCGCCATGGGGAAGCAGCGAATCTCCTCTCGCTTCTCGCCTGCGGAGCTCGTCCTCTCGCCATGCCCATCGTCTGTTTTTCCTTTCCCTCTCTTCTGTTTGTGCTTTTGCCCTGTTCTTTGAAAGGCTCTTTTTTTGGCTCCTTCGTCTCGCCTCAATCCTTGTCTCTCTCCTAGGATTGCTGCAGGGTCCCTGCTACGACGCCGTCGGCCGAAGAGTTGGGAGAATCCGATGCAGCAGCCGCGATGGCCAAGGCAACTCCTTTGAGAACGGAGATGCCTTGGGCGCTCCCCCTCCAGATATCGACAAGCTTTCGTCCGCATCGCTCACAAAGATTGCACAAGAGACGGCAAACGCGCCACAACCGTTGCAACGGGTACGCTTCAGTGTCGTTGATGTGTTAACTCATATGGGCAATCGATCTTTAGACTATCTCCTTGAGAGCGTATTGGTTCGGTGTAATGAACCGAAAGAAGACAGATTTCTACGGAGAATGAAATCTTTGCTCTCATGGCTACGTTGAAAATCAGGTGGATGAACGTATCGCTCTCATAAATGTGAGCCTAACTTGTTTGGTGATTATGGTGGAAAGGTCTTAGAATGTTTACTCAGTCAGAGCTCATTTCCATGGCGAAACCAACCGGGAGAGAATGTTTATCAAGAACGGTTCCTTCTTTACCGGAGGAATGTGTGTTGCGATATTTAGGTGTTTCTGGCACATTAGCAATTTCAACATCGGGAGATGCTTCCTTCTTACCTTGCATTATTACTCGTTCCAGTTCTTAATACAGTTTACTCCGTTCTGTAAATACGACTAGCAAGCCCTTTGTTAAGAGCCATATCCTCCAATAGTTCTAACAGTTTATGATCAGAAACTTAACTTGTCTTCACAGGCATACAAGAGAGCATATGATTTTGTTCTAAAATGATGAAACAGGGTCATGAATGCATTCATATTTACTGGCACTGCAGGTCATAGAGACTTTCAGAACTTCTCTTGTTTGTCCTTTTCTGATTGGAATGGTGCTTCTTTTGGACATCACGAAAGCAACAAGCTTACTTGAAGGGTGGCATCAGATTCGCGGATTGACACTCACCCGAATGATTGTGGGAAGCTATTCTGTTCTTTTCATGGCATCAATGGCCATGAGTACCGTACTTGGCTTCATTTGTATACCATTCCTTAGGAAGCTGAAGGCTTACCAAATAATTAGGAGAGAGGGACCTGCTGCTCATTTTGCAAAGAGTGGCACACCGACAATGGGAGGCCTATTTTTTATTCCAGCGGCTTTAGTTATTTGTGCACATTCCATGAATAATACATCGGTACAGCTTGGTGGGTTGATGTCGGTGACACTCTTATTTGGAGGAATAGGGCTTCTCGATGATGTTTTGAGCCTTGTTAGGAAGCACAATTATGGGCTACCTGGATGGTGCAAGCTTGTTTTGCAAGTAATGGAACCACATTGTTTTCTCGCCTCTTAAACGATCTTGAAGGTTGTTGTTCATTGTATAAAGTTCCCTTATCTGTTTTTCCATTTTTTTGGTGGGCGTTATAGGTAATTTCTGGGGCATGGTTCTTCCTTTGGACCAAATCGTCAGCTTTACCTGCTGATTTCGAAATGTGAGCCTTCTGCTATGGTTCATTACTATTATCGGCACTTCTATTGTCTTATAAATGTCGATGCAGTCATGATCAAGAGCTAGTTCTGTTTGATAGTTTATACAGGCTATCAGTATGAGGCATCCTTTCAACATATCTCAAGTAAAACGATAGTATTTGCAGTTTGTAACTCCATGAAGATTTAATCTTAGATATGTGGGTTGTCTGTACAAAATGAGAGGAAAAGGGAAAATAGAAGAATGTAATACCTACAGGAGATCATATCTACCCATCTGTTAATGTGCGGAAGTGTTTTGTAAACCCATATTTTAGGAGCAAACCAGGACTTGGATGACGTCAAGCTACTAGGCCAAACTTAAAGTTTCAATGGAAAGTTAACCTAATGTAATGAATCAAATGATTCACTAGGTAGCTGGGATATCTCGAGTCTCTTGTTTGATGCATACATAAAGTGAAGGCTCGCAGAATGTGTTTTATCATTTCTTATCTTGTTAAACATGTTCCTCCCCTGTTATTTCCATGCCCCAAGTAATGAATATCAACAAACAATGGTAGTGAGGGAATCTATCGACTTGAAGTGTGGACGCACATTTTAAGTAGTCACTATGCGCATTTCAGTATATCAGATTTGATTTGGTCTCATAAACCAGGAAAACCATACTGCTTTTGCCTCCGCCATTGAAGCATTTAAATCTCGGAGCCTGGTATCTACCGTTGACAACATTTTGCTTTGCAGCCATGAGCAACGGTGTAAATTTAACTGATGGTTTAGATGGCCTGGCTGCTGGTTGTTCTGCTGCAGCTTTTGCAGGAATGGCGATAGCTGCCTTAAATATTTATCCAGGTAAATAATTCGTTGTTAAAAGTACTGATTGGGCAGTGTAATAGAATGCATGGGATGAATGGGGTATTAAAAGAATCTCATTAGTTGCAGTATCTAGGTCTTTGTAAGAATAAAGATGATTACCTTTTTTAGTCAAGCATGTGTTTTAGAGCTATCAGATATTCGGTACAGTTGTGACATTTTTCGGAGTGTCAATGGCTGGAGCTTGTCTTGGATTTCTGGTTCATAATCACCATAAGGCAACAGTTTTCATGGGGGATACTGGCTCTTTGGCCTTGGGAGGTGCACTTGCAGCAATGGCTGCCAGTACAGGTTTATTTTTGCCACTTTTTATATGTTCAGGAGTCTTCTTTGTCGAAACTGTGTCTGTAATACTTCAGGTCAGTTGTGTCACTCTCTGTTGATAGTTTTTCTTCATTGAATTCTCATCGATACCAGTTGAGGACTCTTCCCTTTCCGAACAGATTTCCTACAAAAAATATACAAAGAAGTTCACTGGAATTACTAAGAAACTGTTCAGAATGGCTCCTATACATCATCATTTTGAGTTGGGTGGTATGAAAGAGTCTACTATAGTCACTATTGCCCATATAATCTCATGTGCTCTTGCAGTATTTGGTGCAATTATCGGCCTCGTCATTTCAAAAGGTTTGTGTCCATGTCACTAGACCTGAAATCTATTATAAAGCTATTGATCATGGAGACGTTCATCCAAAGAGTGCATGCATCCAAGTGTCAAACAGTTTTCAGCACTTGCAGAAATATTGTTGTGTGAAGCAGTAACAGATAATATTTTGTTCCATGGTTTAAATAATTTATTCTCCTTATTTCAGGTTCTTGAAGAGGCCATCCATTATTAAGGATGAATGAACTTTCAGAAGATGGGAATGTCGAAAAATTCGAAGAATGTATGATAATTTTTTTACCAAAACAAAAAGCTATTGCTAATAGCTATCTATGGCATGCAAAGTCATTGGCAGTGTGGCGATTTATTTCGGTTAAGTTCTTATCATGTCTAGGTTCTAAGCATTCGTGGCAACATTTGGCCCCTCAAAAAGTCTCCCAATATTTGTTAACAAAGTTTGGAATCGAGAACAAGTTCTGACTTATTATTATTTTATGTGGAATGCAGTTGTTGTTAATCCATGGTCATCAGAACTTCGGAGAGCTTGTGCATACTAGAGCTTAGCCTGTAGCCGATCAACGATAAGTAATTTTTTTGAGCTTTTTGTCACTGATGCCTTCTATTTTTGTCGGTTAGCAAATTCACTCTTCCATTTCCGCATCGTTTTTGATCATTTTCTTATAAAAATTTGGCTGCAAAAAGAGCATTGTATTTGAGAAGAGAGGTTTTGTTTTCCTCCCGGCTTTTAGTTGTTTTCTCTTTGATCTGCCATTGACGACCGAGCATTGTAACCATTGTTGGCCGGGGCACTGATCATCAATCATATAGAAAAACAGAGCGTCTGACGTAAGTTGTTCTGGCTCAATGTTGTTAAAACTTTGGGCGATCTTCTCATGGATGGAATCTGTATATTCCACATCCAGATATGGCTGGATGGCCCAAATCAAGCATGTATTGACAATTACGGACGTGTAGTTTACATTTGATTGCCCGAATCGAGCATATATTTCGCGCACAGGTTGCCCAAATCAAGCATCTATTTTGCGCAGTGCTCGCCCAAATCAAAGCATGTATCAACAATCATGGAGTGGTAGTTTTTTTTTTTTTTTTTTTACGCTTGCCGTTGGGATCGATCGATTCCATGTATCGCTAGCATGGTAAGAAACGATCTTTCTAATCGCAATCATTCTTTGCAACCGCACCACCAACAGTCTAAGCAAGCGAAGATTGGCTACCGCAGTTTTCTTTTAGTCAGACCCAACCACAATCGAGTAAACACTATCGAGAACTTCCAGCAAACAATGTTTACCTGGTTTTTAATGCTAGGTTTAGGGTTTAGGGTTTAGGGTTTAGGGTTAGGGTTTAGGGTTTAGGGTTTAGGGTTTAGGGTTCGATCGATCGAGCATCGGCTCCGAAGATGGCTACGTATTTTGTACTCCATACGTCCATGTATTTGTACGGCCTCACACCGTATACGTACAGTAGTCGTATACGTCTAATTCATGTACTTGTACGTATTCCCCTGTTCGAGCTTCTTCGATATGCAGAGTGGCTATGGTAGCTGAAGAAAGCCTGAGACAGACGCCGGGGATCCGCGGCACAGAACGCAGATCGAGAGACGGCTGAACTGCAGCGGCCATGGATGTCCTCCACGGCGACCTGCTCTTCTCCGCCATCCGAGAAGCCATCAAGTTGCAGGAAGCCGAGCAAAGCTACTCGTCGGCGATCACGGGCACTCCCAGCTCCGCCGCAGCTTCCCGGGACATGGCCATGAGGGAATTCGCCAAGAAGCTCAGGGACGCCCAGCAGATCCTGGAGAGCACGCTGGAAGACCACGAAGAGCACAGGGCCCGGAACCCTAAGCGGGCCAGAGGATCGTCTCTCGGGACCGCCCTGGATGTGGCAGAGCTCGTCTCGTATGCGCATCGGATCAGCTATACGACGTTCGCTCCGCCGGAGTATGCATCGGGGCAGGTCGCCTTGAGGGGGGCCCTGCCTCCTGCTCCGCAAGAAGGGCAGATCCGGGCCTCGCAGCTCTATCAAGCAATCCACCTGGACATTGGCATACCGAAGCCTGCGCTGATCTCTCTCGCACCCATCGCCGATACCATGTTGGAGAGCATAAAGATCAAGACCGATGAGGAGGTCACCAGTCCAAAGGCTCAACGGATCATGCCTCCTCCTCCGCTGCTTCCTGCCGATCTTCCGCCGATGCCATCCGGTTGGAAACCAGGCGATCCGATCCCTTTGCCGCCTGGTTTCGAAATTCCGGCTTTGCCCCAAGGATGGAAACCTGGAGACGCGGTGGTTTTGCCCCCCACTTCTTCGGCGAAACCGCTGGACCTCCTTCAAGCAGTTTCAAAGCCAGCTCCGCCCACTTTGGGTGCCCCCCCTCCAATGGCACCTCCTCCTGGTATCATCCAGGTGCCCTTCGTCCAGCTTGACTTGAACCCTGAACTGGAAGAAGACTATGGTAGTGAGTACAGTGACGACGATGGAAGCTCCGATGATGACGAGGACTGAAAGTAAGCATCTTGTTCATTTGTCTTCGAGAATATTCGGAAGAATATTATATCTTTCGATGCTTGATTTTGTCATGGAGACTTTTCTGGGCATACTGTGTGTTTGTATGTCGATGGATATTTGTGGGTATGTTTTCGTCCTTGGAACTTTTTGGAGTGGGCATATTGTATGTCTGTATGTTGATTGACCCATTGTACCAGATGCATCTTGTCTATGCTATTCAATTCCAGTTCACAATGGAGTGAATGTGATGTGTTTCATACAACCAAATATATGTATATACATACACACACAAACAGTCTCTCCGTCCCTCTCTCTCTCTCGCTCTCATGCTTGTATCGAAGGTTATGGTTACTTTGGATTATCCTGTTGCTTTGACTAAAGTTTTGTATTGAAAATGTATGGAAATTCTGAAATTTGGAGGACATTCTTGAGTAAAACAAAAAACTTTTGCATTTCTAACATAGGATGAATGTTGAAAACCCGTTTAACTACTATATTGCTATAAAGAGGTATGCATGCAGGAGCGTGTATCTGTCAGCAAGTACACACGTGCATATTTCATCTGTAGATTTACTCTGACCTACAACAGATAGGAAACATTTCAATCTGTATTAGTTCTAGCTGTATTTAAAACTTGATGACGTGTTGTGGTTCAGAAAAATTCTAGCTTCCAAGGGGAACACCTTCAATCTGTTTCTTGAGCAATATGCAACATCAGAGCGAGATTGACAGGTTAAAAGTCTGAAAAGAGAGTGGGTGTGTTACATACACATGAATGCAGATTTGGCTAACCCCTTGTTGCTGACAAACATGTTCTAGTATCAATGTTTAAAGCAAAGGAAAGGATTGTGATTGTTTTTTCTTCTTTGGCACTTTATTTTGTGGCAGGAATTTGAGACTTGCAAAAAGGAAAAGGTATTGAACACTGACAACATGTAAAATGGAGTGTCCAGCATGGGGACACAGAACTGAATTGGAGTTCAATTGGAAATCTTAACTGTGGAGATGCTGACTGATGTCAAGACACTTCAGCAAATATTACTAAACTGAACGTTAAGGCTCTAGGGACTGACTCCATGATCAGCTTGCAGCCTAAAAGATATCGATGAAGACTAATGGATGGAAGCAAGCCCCACAAGTGGCAAGCTTAACATTTGAAAATGGGGAGTTGTAAAATTGTTAGCAAGGAACTGATCTGCAATGCTGAATTTTTTCAGGGAGATGGTGTCCTTTTTTTCCTATATTTTCACGTTCACGAGAGATGCAGGTGGAGTATCTGTTATGATTTATACTTGAGACAAAAGAAAAAGTGTTAGACTAGCTAAGAAGTTGTAACTTGTAACCTAAGAAAGATATGGATAGATTTTGGGTACGCCATAGTAGAGACTGTGGCCTCAGAGAAACATATTGTAGATATTATAAACCTTCTTCAGTAGTTCATGCAGACATTAGGGTGGGGCTTTATATACAGTTTAGCGAATTTATAGCCAATTAGTTTCTGTCTACAAATTTCACTATTATGTCTTGATTCCAATGGTTTAATGGGTCTTGAGATCACTTACTTTGTCGATACAACTGCCTGTTTGCAATGCTACAGCGACATCAGTAAAATCTGACAGTATTATTATCTTTGAACATGCTTTGAGAAAGCAAAACAAGTGAATGTAAGATTAAGTGTCATGAGCTTTGGATGGAACAAAAACTAGTTGAATCCAAGCAAACTTCAAAAGCCATCTCTTTTTTTTTGTGCATTGCTTAGCAGTTACGGATGAAATCCTTTGCTCTTTCCTGTGAATGCTCTTCATTAGCTGGTTTACCGCCATGTAAACTGCCTTCCGTTCTGTTTGATAATTTTTACTTCACGAAGAAAAGGTTGCAAACCAAGGTACAAGGTTGGGAAGAAAAAGAAGGCTCGGTGAACTAAAGGGGGAGAATAAAGAAAAGAGGAGGCATGCCGTCCAAAGCAACCGACGCGCACACGGGTTGAAAAAGAAGCTTGAGCAGAGCGTAGTGTGGTAGATGAAAAGGAAGTGGAGGGGACCAAAGAAGATGCATCGAGAGCAGCAGCATCGGGGAAAGCCTCGGGAGAGGAATCGGAGGCAAGCGGGTTTCGATGGATGGATCGATCGAAGCCATGGCATGAAGCATGCAATCGGAGCCCGATTCTGATCGAAACCCATGGCATGAGCATGCAATTGGAGCTGATTCTAACGACCACGTTTGCAAAGCTTGATGTGTTGTGGTTAGTTTGGCAGCAGACGAGATTAAGGAGGTGAAAGCATTCCCCGTGAAGAAGGAGCTGAAGCCGATCTATGGTGTGTGTGTGTGTATGATGTTGTAGCAAAGAGCTCCATCAACGCTGGGAAGGTTTGTGCGAGGGCGTGTAGAGGTTTGAGCTGGAGCAATGGCGCTCTTGAAGCTCCGAGAAGAAGCAGAAGATTGCAGAAGATGCAGAAGCAATGGTAAGGTGGGTTTTTGTGTGGGCGATAAAGGAATCCTCATCCCCCTGGAAGCAAAGAGAGTGGAGATATGGAAGTGGGTCTCTTTTCTTCTTCCTTCTTCCTTCTTCCTTCTTCCTTCTTCTTCTTCTTCTTCTTCTTCTTCTTCCTTCTTCCTTCTTCTTCTTCTTCTTCCTTCTTCTTCCTTCTTCTTCCTCTGCAGACAGCTCTGCAGCTTCTGCTGAAAAGCACACCATAAAAAGTGGGACAAGTTCGTTGCCTTCCTTCCTTCCTTCCTTCCTTCCTTCCTGCCCTCTCTCCCCCCCCCCCCCTCCTTCTTCTTTCCTTCTCCCGCTCCTTTGATCCGAGCTCCGCCCATGAATAGCCATCTCCATTTCGGCTACGGCCTCCGCCCTCATCATGCCCATCCCGATCACAATTGGCACGCTGCTGCTTCTGCTTCTGCTTCTGCTGACGGTGCTGCTGCTGCTGCTGCTGCTGCTGACGATGATGGTGACGGTGGTGATGATGATGTTGATGTCGATGTCGATGACGATTATGATGCCTACCGCCATCGCCTGCCCGATGCAGCACAGGATCATAACCCCCGTCTTCTGCCCTCAGGGCACCGCCCCATCCGTGCTTCTTCCGCCGCTGCCGGCGGATCCAAGCCTCCGGATCCTGCGCCGCGCCGCGCCGGAGGCGATGATGGCGATGGTGGCGATGGTGGTGGCGATGGTGACGGCGATGGAGATGGAGAATCTGGAGAGGATGAATGCGCGGATGATCCCCTCGACCAGGCGGAGGATGCATATGCAGGGAATAGCAGCAGCCATGGGAGGAGGAGGAGGAGGAGGAGGAGGAGGCTGGAGCATGAGCAGGGCATGGGCAGATTGCAGAGCTGGGATCGCGATGCTCGAGCCGCCATGGCCAGCGGCGGGTATGATGGTTATGGCGATGGTGGCGATGGTGGCGATGGTGGCGATGGTGGCTATGGTGGCTATGGTGGCGATGGTGGCGATGGTGGCTATGGTGGCGATGATGGCGATGGTGGCGATGATGGCGATGGTGGCGATGGGGATGAGGATGATGAGGCGGAAGGCGGCGGGGGATTCCGCAGAGATTCGACGGCCGTGATGAATTGGGCGGATCGGGATCGGGATCGGGATCGGGATCGGGATCAGGATCGGGATCGGGATCGGGATCAGGATCAGGATCGGGATCGGGATCGGGATCAGGTTCGGGATCGGGTGCAGGAGACGATGATGATGATGATGGCGATGAGGGGCGGGGCGATGGGGGCGGACGCGGGCCGGCCGCGAGGTGTGAAACGGACGCCGCCGCCGCCCGGCTCGTCGCAGATGGGCGGATCCCCGTGGAATCTTCCGGGCCCGGGATCGGGCGGCGCCGCTCCCCCGCCCAAACCATCACCATCATCATCATCATCATCATCATCATCATCATCATCATCATCATTGGCTAGTGGCACTACAACTACGACGATGACTAGTACTGGTACCGGTACTGGTACTGGTACCGGTACTAAGGCCTCGGGCACGGGGAGCCTGTTCTTCAAGACGAAGCTGTGCATCAAGTTCCGCGCGGGCACGTGCCCGTACAACTCGAGCTGCAACTTCGCGCACGGCATGGAGGAGCTGCGCAAGCCGCCCGCGGGCTGGGAGGAGATGCTCGCGGCCGCCGCCGCGATGTCCGGATCGGCCCCGATGTCCGGCTCGGCCCCGATGTCCGGCTCGGCCCCGGACGCCGCGGCAGGTGTGGACGCGACCACCCGGAACAACAACAACAACAACAACAACAACAACAACAACAACAACAACCACAACCACAACCACAACCACCACCACAACAACAACATTGGCAGTAGCAGTGCGATGATGATCCGCGAGAATTCGTCGGGGCAGCTCGTGCTCTCGGGAGCGGAGCCGCTGAGGTTCCGGCGCACGCGCCGCTGCAAGAAGTTCTACAGCGACGACGGCTGCCCCTACGGCGACCGGTGCAACTTCCTGCACGACGATCAGGCGCGCTCGCGCGAGAGCAACGCCATCAGCCTCGGCCCAGGCCCCGGCTCCGGGAATCATCTGTTAGCATCATCGTCGTCGTTGGCTAGCAACACCGGGCCCGCGCCTGCGGGCGCATCCGCCGCGCCCGAGCGCCCGTCCAACTGGAAGACGAGGATGTGCAACAAGTGGGAGGTCACTGGGCACTGCCCGTTCGGCCAAAAGTGCAACTTCGCCCACGGCCTCGAAGGTAAAACAAACAACTGCCCAACGTCCGTAACTCGCTCCTTCGCTCGCTCCGATCGACCCTCTTTTCCCCCCCCGTCATCTCTCGATCGATCGCCAATGCCGATGCCATCGATCCATCGCATCGTAATATATCTTCCGAATATTCCTGCGGCTCCCGTTGGCTGCCAAGAAGAAACCGACCGAGGCCGATCGGGAAGGGGGGTTCAGTTAAAAAGCTCTGTGCCAAGCTCCTCATCAGTCTAGCACCTTCCGTGTCCAAACTTTGCTCGCAGACCTGACCCGGGCCTCCCTGTGCGCCTAGTTGACCAAGAAAACCCAAGTGTTCGAATGTGCCCTGGTGGACACCCAACCTGAGCGTCCCAGTGCCTAGCTGGCCGAAACCCAGGTGTCCCAGTGTGAACCTAGCTAGCCCAAGTGTGTCCCAGCGCCTAACAGACCCGACCCCAAGTGCCTTGGTCTCCACTACAGACCTAACCCAAGCGTCGTAGAATACGTATTTTATCGTATAATTGTTAAATACGTTAAATATGGGTTAAATGCATAGAATGCGGGTTAAATATGGGTTAAATGCATAGAATACGAGTTAAATATGGGTCAAATGCATAGAATACGGGTTAAATATGGGCTAGGTACGTAGAATATATGGCTTTAATACGTTAAATTACCTTAAATAATTATATAAATTCTACAATTAATTCAACCCACATGCCTCTAAACTTTTTCGTATTCGATTTCTTGGTATTAGTAAAATCTATAACATCTTAACTCCTAGACAATCGATTTTAAAAATCTAAGTTAACAAATTGGCTAATCCCTGCTCTCAAGTTTAACATAATTAGCCTTAGTAGAAATAAATAAAAATCTTTTTGATACTTATCAATTTGACAAGAGAAAATTGACAGTTCCAAAATGTTAAATACATGCGGAATACGTCTAACTGTTCTACAACGTATTTTATTTATGGCCCATATATTATTCAACCCATATAGACCGTGTCTAACCCATATATTCTACGTATCGAACCCATATTTAACCTGTATTCTACGTATCTAATCCACATATATTCTACGTATTAAACACGTATGTAACCCATATATTCTACATATGTCTCCTCCTTGGTGCAGAGCTACAGATGTACTCTGGCGTTCCTGCCGATCCTGATGCCGGCGCAACGACCGCATCCAACAGCTTCGTGTCCGACAGCAAGCCCACGGCTCGGCCTTCTAACCCTAAACCAGACCATGCTGGAGCCTCCTCAGAAGGGGCACCGAGGCATAAGAGCGCATATCTGGCGCCTTCCAGACCTCACAAGCTCGCAAAGGCGCTCGAGAACTGGAAGGGCCCATCGAATCGAATCTCCCGAATCTACGGCGACTGGCTCGAGGATGACGAGTAACCGCTCCCCCCCTCGGTGGCAGCTCCAGAGTCCGAGAGCTTCCTTCGACGCTGTAAATCGACAGATCTGAGGGTGGGTTCGATCGGGGCTACAAACTGGGGTCTCTGTTTATAACTCTGTGACAATAAGCTGTGTAAATAAGCGATTTTTTCCGGTTGTGCATGATCTAGTGGTGTGTAACCTAAAGCTCCATTCACAAACCATGCATCATCTGCCCCGAAGATGCATCCGTCGACGATGTACATCTATGCACCGTCCATGGATGCAATCTCGTTTGCGGATCAAGCTATTGCCGATATATTAACTACCCAACATTAGGATGACAAGAATGATTTTTTCTCGTCAATTAGGACCTTGTATATCGCCTTTACAGGCATTAGCTCGATCGACAGTGGCAATCCTGCAATAGAGCGAATATAGCAGGTTCTGGATTGGCGTGAGGAGGTCGTTTAGATTCTGTCGGAGCTTCGAACGGTTAGCGATACGCTTTAGTATCTAGCCTTTGGGGACAACCAGAACACATTCGCTGATCAGTCGAAGCCGGGCGATTACGTTAATCTGGCAAGGTGGGGGGGGGGGGGGGATCAATCTTGCTGACTAAATTAATTTAAGGATTGTGGAAGAAAACCGATGCATTAGAATGTTGCGGATGCCAGCATGTCACAAAGGTGTCCCCTCAGAAGCAAAGGTGCATCATAGATAGTGCAATGATTTCAAAGTTTTTTTACACTTGAATCGAAGCCCTCGCAGCAAGCTATCATCAACTGATATCAGGCATATGATCCTTCGTTTGGAACTGTCGTCTGTCGGTCGGTCGGTATACAACTCCAGCTACATATACAACACAACATCTGCTACCAAAAAAATCCCAGACACACATCCTTTGCGCAAGCGTTATCGTGAGAAAACACTTCGACTTGACGACGGTCTTGTTGGTTACTGCCGATTCGATCCGTCGATCCGGATCGCTGCGCGTCGATCTGCTCGCGCTCCGGGCAGCGACGATCCCCACAGGATTGCTTGCTTTCCGAGGGGATCGGGATCGGCATCGGCATCGATCCGAATTCATCGAAACCCCCGTCCCGTTTCTGCAGCAGCCGATTCCGCAAAGCCCACTCCTTCGTCAAGCAAACAGCTATAGCTGGGGCCCGGAATCGAGAGAGATCGAGTCGATCTGTCTCTCTCAGAAACTCGCGACAGATCGTGCTCAGATCTTGAACACCCGAGCGAAATCCGAGACTCTGGAATCTTGGAGCCCACCAGCATCACCAGCACCAGCACTAACACCATCTTCTTGTTCACATTCAGAGCATCATCTGCATCTACATGGACCACACCATTTGGACAAGTCCCTCTTTCAAAGTCTTCTTCTTCTTCTTCTTCTTCTTCCTCTTCTTCTTCTTCTTCTTCTTATTTGTTCTTTCTTCTGCTTCTTCTTCTTTCTTCTTCTTCCTTCTACCTTCTTTCTTCTTTCTTCTTTCTTCTTCCCTGCAGATTCTAGGGTTTTCTTGGGCCTATGGATCTGTTGCTGGACTGCAAGCAGCTGGAGCCGGAGGAGGAGGAGGATGGAATGCTGTATGC
>JBBBWG010030975.1:0-27612 GCA_037176905.1 Azolla pinnata | reverse complement strand
GCAGATCGCCATCTGTCTGATCACGTCCGTGCTGCAGTAGTATAGAAGCCAATTAACAGTAGTAACATAGATCACATCTATCAGTAGGACATAGATCACATTTGAAATCGAGTGCAAAGAGCAGCAGCAGAGAAAACCCTAGAAAACCCCTCCTCCTCGGACCCGCGGCACGCAGATGGAAAGAGGAGCTGCAGTCGTCGGCTGCGAACTAAACCGGTGTTGCAAATAGCATTCGAAAGGCCAATTAGACAGAAAAGCCCTAAACCCTAAACCCCGACGGACGGTGGGGATCAGAGAAATGCCGACGACGACGACGACGACGACGACGACCATGCCAAGCCGACGGGGAGGACGAAAGAGATTGGACATGGAAGCGTCGAAGCAAAGCTAGAAGCAAGCAGAAAGAGGGCAGAAACGAGAAGAGGAAACGAAAGACAGCAACCGGTGGTGGTGAAGGGAAGGGGAAGCTGGGTGAAAGCGATGGCGACGATAACAGCAGCAGCAAGGCAGCGGCGGAGAAGAGGCGGAGGAAGGAGGAGGAGGAAGGAGGAGGAGGAGGAGGAGCTCCCTTCAGTCCAAGGCGGGCGGGAGGAGGGGAAGGGGTGGGGGCGGCTCCTGCGTCGCCCACGCGTTGCGGCCACCCCCCGGGGTCGCGGTATCCTTCAGCATCACGATCTGCAGATCCACGTATCTCCAGATCACATCGGCAAAGCGGTGCGTATCGAGATCTGCAGATCCACGTATCTCCGGATCAGATCGGGCAGCTGTGCGTATTAGCGCGATCTGCAGATCACGCGGGTTGATGATGCGGGGCGGCGGTGGCCGGGCGAATGGGCGAGGCCAGCAGCCACTCCTTGCCGCCCTCTCTCCCCCTGGGTTGGACCGACGAGAGCTCCTCCCTAAACCCTAAACCCCAAACCCTAATCCCTAATCCCTAAACCCTAAACCCTAACCCTAACCCTAAACCCTAACACCCTCTCTGATCACCCGCCTGATCACCATCACAACCGCCCTTTATACCAAGCTTACCTCCTCCTTCATCCTTCCCCTCCTACCTGCAAATGCAAGCAAGCAAACTACATTAGCACGAATCATAACGACATCGCCGTTTCCTAAGTCAGTGTGCTCGACAAAAATCAAGCCCCGGGAAACAAAAAACGACGCTCTTCCTGCCCGGCCCGCATGGCCCATTGCTGGCTGGCTGCCGGCTACAGCAGCAGCAGCATACCAATGTACAATAATCGTGTGTATATATATATATATACATATACATATACACTTGCACACATGCTAGCTGCTGTCATTCGCCATAGCCATGGAATCAGGACGCGTTCTGTTGGGGGTATTTATAGGGAGGGATCCGTGGAGAGAGAGAGAGAGAGAGAGAGAGAGCGTGTGTGGGCTGCATGCATAAGCGAGGGAAGGTTCTTACATATTAACTAATAATAATTTGCAGCTGGATAGAATACTATAGTACTAATAGATCCGTCAAATACACACCCCCTAAGTTTGGAAGCCAAATTCATCCGATATATCTATCGATTTTCCACATCTAGATATATATACACACACACAGACATACATACATACAGATATATATAGATATATAGATATATATATGTAGATGTATATCTAACTTAGATACATGTATCTATCTAGCTATCTAATTTAGATCTTTCTTTCTGCATAAAAAAAAAAGATAGATAGGTACAGTCAGACAGACACCGATCCTCTTTTTTTTTTTGTTACGCATCCGGCAAAACTAGCGGCCGTCTGTTTGGATCTTCGCCGCATTGTAAGTAGCTTTTAATACCCAAAGGCTTCTAATTGAGGCACCAGTTGAGGGATGAATGATATTCGTAGTGTGTCAATTAGTCGACGTGCAGTGTAGAATCGTTGTGATTGGATCGCCCAGCCCGCGCTCTATACAGTAGACAGAGTCGGAGGTGTCATGTAAGCATAAGCATAGATTTCATGCAAATTTAGAAGAAATGATGTAGCAGATGAGCTTCATATAATGTATGAGCTTATTATACGTAGATTAGTGTTATCACTTCACAGCTAGCTAGCTGCAAATCACTTAGCGTGGTTTCACCATTTCCGCAGCTGCAGCTATGGATATGAGCAGCAGCAGCAGCTCAAACAAATCATGGGCGGAAGGCTGAAGCTCTCCCTCTGTCTCTCCTCTTTCTCTTTCCGCTTCGTTTTCCTTTTAATATTTCACTCGCTTATCATGTCTGATCTCACACTTTGAAGCGACATTTGCCCGCACTCCTAAGCTTTGCAAAATAATGTAATGTAAGACTCTGAGTATTTTCAACAACCGATTCACCTTTCATATCAGCGGATCACTCACTCGTCTTAACGCCTTCCTGTTCCTTTCGTTTTTTTGTTTTTGTTTTTGTTTTGTTTTTTGATCTCTTGAAATTCGCGAGGAGAGCGAGATAGCAGCAGCTGCACTGTTGCGATACATGTCCGTTTTTAGTTCTCCGCAACGATCTGCAGATTTTGCACAGATCTTTGCACATTTGGGGCAGCCTCCATCTGGTACATGATGATGCCTCCCCTCCCTCGCAAATCGATGCACTACTAACCTCGAACTCATCGTTTTCTCTTCCTTTTCTTTTTTATCCCTTTTCCTGAGGCATCATCCGCCAGCCGGCCAGACATACACACAGAGCTGAGCTGCATGATTGTCATCGCCTCATGTGACTGATTGACTGCCTGCCTTCCTGCCTCTTGTGTACTACAACTCTTAACTACTGCACCTTCAAATCGGCCACCCTAACCCATTGAAAACAAAGAAGTGATGATCGAAGCAGCCGTGTAATTATATAATTCAGTGAGAATCCTACGTATGGAATCGCCTTAATTTTTTTGAGCATTGCACACATAATTAATGATCAGATGTTCTATATGATTGCATGGATCGTAAATCTGATTAACTATTGATTGCACTCTAGTTAACTCTTAAGGTTTAACCGTTCTTGGATCCAACGTTTTTTGTACAAGTTCTGACACTTTTAGAGCGCACTCTATTTTTCAATCATCAAGCGCGGCGTTCCTTAATGCCTTAATCTGTAGTACTCTCGGGAATGCCTTAATGCATTTATAGTGGCAGTGTGAATCGTGCTAACCTTACTGCTTACTGACCCTGCTTGATTTTTATATGTAACGCATAACAAAAAATATAAATTATATTTTAACGCTAACTGAAATCAGAAATTACAAATCAAAGCGCTAAATATTTTAACACCCAATTAATTCCGTCAGTATAACGTTTATTGATTTTATTCCTAATCACTTCCCACTAATTGATCCTAATCGATCCCCTTGCTATATTCGATTAACAGATTCAGTTAGTAATTTAGAATCTACTTATTAATTGATTGACGCATTAATTTGGTGTAAATCAATTAATTGAACGTTAATGTTTAAAACTACATCGCTTCTAGTTTTAGTAGGCGTTAAAATATAATTTATAATTTTGTCAGGCCTTTATGGTGATTTTCCCCTATATATTATATATATCAATCACATACTGTAGATGATGGTCGCTTCTTCAGCTAGCTTCAGTCACACTACTATAGCTAGTACTCATGATGGTCTGATCACACTGAAAGTATCGCTTTTTCGCGGCATTAATATGATATCAAGATTGATCACACTTTCTTTACTTATGATCACTGAATCATTATTAATTAGTACGCGAGTTCCGGAAATAATCCAGACATGTAATGTGTTTTTGAGAATAGTGTCCAATATAATAGCTTTGCAAAAGGAGATTTGACGGTGTATAAGGCTTCCCAGCCAAAAGCCCCGGTAGGGCTTTTCTTTTGTAAGCTTAACACATCCTAAATCACGTCATTGTGCACAGCTAACGCGGAACTAGATAAGACCCTTGACAAATACTAGGTAGGATGTTTTGGGTAACACAAATTGTAAGTAGGATTTCTTCGACTTTGAGGAATACGCTGCGAATTGGCTCTTGTGGTGAGCTTTGGCAGAATAATATAGACCAACATAAACGGAAATTGGCTCACACAATCTGAAATAGCTGTATAACTTCATCTTTTCTTCCCGGATTTCCATAATATTGTGTGATCTGTGCTCCTCTTGTGGGAATTTATAATTTTCCCCACACTTGGATCCACATTAAGACCTACATTAAGAATTCAAAATATTCAACATATATGTAGCTGGCGCATTGGATCCCAGATTAACTCCTTCACCAAAACCCCATCCTCGTGAATTTTAATTATGCGGAGCCATCCATTGGTATAATGCCGATGAAGAAACTTGGAATCATTAAGTATAACATTGATTGACGCATCCATGATGTGACGTCGAATTGCATTGGTAGCAAATGGCCGCCAATGATTATAACCAATATGTCAATAAAATGCGAGCTTAGTAACCTTCCGGATATCACAATATTGCCATTACTACGCTTCAATATGATGATAAATTTTTAAAGTTAGCTAATTAAGTCCTAGCTCCGATGATCAACAATCAACAACCATCTTCTTTCCCAACCGGCTGGCTACGTCGTTGCCAGAGCACACAGATTCTTACATATTGCAACTATATGGAATTGAAAAGTTAGGTCACAAATGTACCTGTAAACATGTCGAGAACAAAGTTCACAGAATATTTGTTAAAGGTATGAACTAGTTTCAGGGCACATGAGCACAAAGAACGAGACCTGGATTGGTTATAGAAAGCAATGCCTTGCTTGTTCTTCAGTCAAAAGCAATACACATGGACAATATGGCTCCGCTAGTTTGTCTCATGCAAACAACTAGATCAGAATAACGCGGTTCAGCTCCTCAATATCCTTAACTATCCGGAATGAATTTTGGTTAGTTAGGTTTGTTACACAACACTCAATCATTGCTCAGAGGCTGTGAATTTGTCATAACCAGCTTGGCTTTTACCGGCTGCAATTACAATGTCGATTTTTATCGGCATGGACAGAAATCTTGATATGAACCCTGATCATTAACGTCGCACAGCTCTGCATGTAGGCCCTAATTCCTGCGCACTAGTCAATTTCTCAAATTTATATATCCAATTTATCAATGTATAGCTGAATATATGTAGATATATGCGGAGTCGGAGGTGTGCACTCAGGTTCTGTATATTGTAGACAGCCGGCATTTATAATCCCGTCTATATATTCAAACTTGGGTGAAAAATTTCTAGACATGTACTGCACTATACGCAAATTAACTTCAACCTCACACAAAGTGTTTTGTGTAATTTGCAGTTGTCTTCTCGTGAGGTTGACTAAAGAAAAGAAAGCATTACTGCAGGCTAGTTGAGGCGATATAGGTATACATTTGAGTGCTAACATCTTTTCACCTCAACTTTTAAACGTATTCCGGCCAACAATATGGATAAGTAATGTACTGATGATACATAGCTCTAGGCATAGGTATGAATTTTATATGCATCGCATAGACCGTGAAGCCAGACCCATTTGTAATTATAAATGTAAGTGGTTGATATCTTGATCAATATTAGTAATCAGCATTATTGTCATCTGTGTCATTCACAACCCCTAGTTCAACTCAATTCATCATCAATAATTACCGCAACCTCCTAGCTGGTTATCAGCTACTGTTTTGGAAATGGCATGTCGTTTGATCTAATCTCATGATGTTCGGTAATATATATATAGATATATATATATATTGACGGCCAGCTGCCTGAATTCCTTCTTTGACGGAAGGGCCTTTAATTAAGAAGGATGATCAGCTTGAAACAGTACTCATGCTATTTTCCCCCTTAATTTTGGAGTCCTCTAAACTCAAAAAAAAAATACATCCCGCACACAGATTTTAATTAACTATTAACCAACGATGAGCTGCAAAAATACTCCGAGTTCGCGACAAGCCCTTGGTAATGAAATACTAAACTCGATTACTGTGTCACTCTAGTTACACACTGCCAAATTAACTATCATCTTTTCACCTTATCTTATGATCATCCATTAAATTCGATCGATGAATAATCAACCCTTAAGGATATGGTTAGTGATCAGCTACAATAGGTATATTTGTTAGTACTGACGTGTGATCAATTCAATTATCAAGAACGTGATTAGGTAATTCATAAAGACGTTCGATGACAACACGGAATGCCTCGAATTCGGTTAGCTGAAGAGGTGATCAAGCCCCTATTAGTAAGGGACCGAGGCAACGTTTTTCCTCCTGCACGGGTTGTTTGTTGTACATAATTTGCAGGTCATAGCCCTTGTTCGGGCGTTTCTTAACAACTGGAATTAATGATACCTTCTTCGGGCACTTAACCTAACCTAAATTATCACTAACTAATCATCTTTCCAATTATCACTCACTAAGCGCCTCTCTTCTTACAGCCCACTTATCATTCCCTGAATTACCCACTAATCGTTGCGCTTATTATCACGGAATATTTCACCCTTCACAAGTGATCACCCACTCATAATTCGTTAACACCTACCTTAGCAGTGGCTTTGACAGTACTAAGCGTCATCATTAGATTGCCATTGTTTTGTATGGAATGCCAATATGAAGATGGTGATATTATGGCATGCTGGACGATTAATTGCACTGAAGTTTGCTAATTTCGTCTGATCTGGTGCACTTGTTGTGAGCGCAGGAGTACTATACATGAACGTCTCCGTAGATTAGTGCAGTATTAGCTTCGTTTTCTTTTGATATCTATACTGTTTTTTGGAGTTTTCATCTTACGCTGCTATAGCTTTTATCCTTACTTCTTCAAACCTGGTAACTGTTTAGCATTTTCCTTCAAGTTATTATGGAGACCTGAATATATATTCGACAGTGGTCAACGGTTCTATTAATGGGTCATCAGCTTGCTACCCATGATTCATCAAGTTTTCTGCTTAGATATATTGGCACGTCTGCTAGAAAACGTATAATAATATTCAATAAGCAGCAATTATCAGGAATTAGTGACATAAATGGGACATAGGCATGTAAGCCAGAACCTGCTGTTGCATCATCGAGTAAATTTGGTTTGAATGGCCCTGCAGACTTTTCATTCATAATGTTAGCAAACAACGTACAGACGCCAGAAAAATTAATATCCCATCCTTTCTGTTGAATTTTACACCGGCCATATTCAATATTCAGAAGTTCATGTCATAAACAGTAGATTCATTGACGTTTAAAGCTATTCCGACATGAGATCTTTGATTCATATTTTTAGATCAAAGATAGGATCAATACCATGTTAATCTTTAGAAACATTGCAAGCATATTTTAATCCTGTCAGGCCTTTTGCCTGAGGTATAATATGCAATTATTGCCGACCTAGCAATACCCACCTTGGACGGAAAATTTTGGTCTATTTAGCTTGTTTCCATGCTTCAGTTCCTACGCCTAACTTCAAATAATCCTCAGCATGCATGCGATTGCATATTATACCGGATAGCCATTCAGATGATGATGATGATGCATGTCATGAAATCGGTGCATTATATACAATTAAGATTTATTAGTCTTTGCATATGATGAGACGATCAATGAGGAGACCTGCACTGCGTTAATACATTCACATGGATGTAGTAAAGCCGTCACATCTCGTAAATGTCGGTTTTTCATTGAGTCGGTTCCGTATATTATATAATGGACTAGATTGCAATAAATAGATCTACTACGATGATGACCGGCGTTAGAAACCGTCACAAGGGCATCATGCCGAATTGGGTTTTTCCATGCGAGTACTCATACCTAGGCCAAAACTAGAAGATTAGAAGAGGAAGAAATTGAATAACAGGCTAGGGTCGCTGATATTTATAAATTCTCAGACCTAAAATCTAGAGGAATTCAAGGCCCCACGAAAAGACACAAGTCAATGGAGAATCATTACAGGCTAAGGCTCGGCCGGCCACAAGGATGCAGTCCCTTAAAGTCTTGTACAAGCATTCCAGATTACAAATCGAGGTACATGCAAAAAAGGGGGGATTCTGAGGAGACGTTGTGATTGAAACTTTTAACATGCTTCTCGAATAATTAATTAGGCAGCTTAACTACTCATTCCATGTCTTTCCCAGTTGTTCACAGATAAGGATTTCATACTTCCTTTCCAAATTTCTAACCGCCGCCGTCCACAGGCTAATATTGTTGTGGGAATTCTGATGCTTGGAATGAAAACCGACCAAGAGGTATATTGAGCGTTGATTTATATAAATGCATTCATGATGCTGAATGCTGATACAGAATAAGGGATGCGTAAAATGAACCCCATAAAGGGATTAAGAAAATTGGTGGAAAGGCCTAATTTGACAGTTTCTATATGTACAATATAATTGAGATCCGTCTCTGATCCAGTCTAGTGTATAAGACTCTAATCATTGCAAGTTTTCATGGTTTTGAACTATCAACTTGACATGATAGATAACTAAGCATTAACCTGGTGTTCGATCACATTTGAAATATGATATATATAGCTCCTTGCAATAATCAAGTAGCTGCAAGGAATAATAACAATAACAAATCAATTCCACATAAAAAAAATAGAAACAAATTATTAGCACAGATTAGCAGTACTGCTACATTAAAATCGATGAAACAAAATCATACCTGAAAATCAATAAAGGCACGAAGGTTTAGGCCCTCAAATTAAATAGTAAAATAGTATAACTTCTAAATTTATCGATAATAGACTCGAAATATATATAGTTTTTGAAATTTGTGTGCATCAAACAATACTTATAAAAACATGTCGGGCCAAACTGAGACATCAATTTTCCCTATTTTATATTGCATGATCTGAATTCATAGTCCTCATCTCCTTCAGTGTAGACGTATATCACCTCAAGAAATAATTCGGTGGCCGGCAGGAACCCATTTTGAATACGCATGCAAATAGCGCAACTCAACATCATTATATTGCCCATCGTAAACATACAGTAAAATATATAGGAGAATGGAGTTCATATTTAGTACCCTAGATCCCTCGATTATTATGAGATCCATTTGATGCATATGATCAGAGCAGACGGACGAGTGGATGAACTAGTGAGTACTACGTCGTTATGCAATGGCCACATCTACAAATCTCACAAGAAGCATGTTGAAGTTTTATTCATTGCACATGATTATAGGTTGCTCAACCAATCTCTCCTGGTTTTGAGGTCACTGATCCCGTGTCTTGTTGCAGCACTATATACACATCAACTGTAGGGTGTTAATTAGTGCAATGCATAAATAGCAAGCCTGCAACATACGCCTCGCTTATCAAACATGGCAAGGTCACCTGAATCCATATAGAATCATCACAGAAAGTGGCATTAGTCATATACCTTGTGCATTTCCTAAATAGTTAACGAAACATTTCCATACAGACTATCATGGACATATAGCATGAGTTCTCTGCTGACTATGTATAACATACAGCGTGACTGCATGCGTTGAGTTGCTAATATTTACATAACAGAAGTGAAGGTGGTAATTCAAACATGCAGGTGCACACATATGGATGAAAGTTCATTCATTCACCTTCCGCTTAACCTTCCTCAGACTCTTCTCTAGATGTGTGCGGTTAGCCACGAATCAAATCCGGCAGACGAACTCCTGCATCTAACATGTGTAAAGCTAAAACCTATCATATAACTAACAACGTGCAGGAACACATCCTGGCCACCATCCAGAGAGGATACCTGTTGTTGCGCCACTCTTATGCTCTATTCCTCGTCTAAATGCGATCGGTGGGTACTTATCTTTCGACATACTTTTGAAACCTACATTAGTACCCAGATTAATGTGTTCGAAGCCAACCAGGACGCACATTTGAGATTTAATGACTACTCGTATTTTCATATTTTTAATGTTGAAGCGGAATACTACAGTTTCATTAGGGCAAATTGTGTTTGAAATTATTAAACTTCGAATGGAATGCCTATATTTCATAACTTACTTGCCAATGGACATTAATCTCTGGTATGAATTACATTGAAGTCAATATATGTACAATAGTATTTTGGATTGGTTTTCTACTGATTAGTGCCAATTAGAAACGCCATCCAGGGAACAATCAAAATAATGATGTGCAAGCTAAGGAAGCCACGAGGCTTGCAGGCACCAACCTCCGGAACAGACCCAATTCATTCAAAGCCAAATTATGAACCAGCCAAGTCATGAACAAGGCCAAACCATTTTAGCGTTATAACAAGAATGGCCGCTCTTATCAACGTACATTCACAAGCAGGTACATTGCCAAAGAGTCAATGACATTCTTGCAAGGATCTACAAGATATGTCAATATGGAAATTATGAGAATATACATCTCATGACTCAGAATATACATCGTACGCAAACGGTGCACTGTTTGAAATTAATAATTCATTTCTATCCATGAGGTTGCAACTTAGGACAGGACAATACATCATTGCACATCATTTACGGATTCTATTATTTTAATGCATTGGATAATTGATGCAGTACTAGCAGTAGCTGCTGATATTCCGGGGCCATTAGTGCTGCCTTAGTGTGTCAGAATTGTCCGGTATCTCTAGGAATGTATTTCAAGTCAGGGCATAATTCAAGGGGCAAGCGGACAGAACAATGGAATGCCGGGTGTCTGCCTCAGACTGCCAAAAGCTTTTGGAAAGAAAGCGAACCCTAAGCGCCTTAAATGCACCCGGAAGGCGAGACTTTCAGACTTCCCAAAGGAGCACACGATTAGCAGAAGGAAGGACGATCGGACGTCCACATAGTGTTGCTCAACTGTTTGACCAAAAACCTTGCTGGTTTGAAGGGCGTCCCTACCGGCTCCAGCTACCCCACCGCGAGCGAGCGAGCGCCTGCAGGCGTGCCTCCTCAGCTACAGCTGACTGCCTATCTCGCAAGAACAACCTGCATAACATAGCACAAGACATGGCACTGAAGAGAACGACCCACGGCGCAAATGCCACGAGAGAAACCGGTTTAGGCTTTGCGGTCGGCATCGCCGGACAAACGGCGCCGGGGAGGAAATCGAGAGGGCCAATACGTTCAGATCGAATGAAAAAAGAAGTGCAAGGATAGATGTAATATTACCGGGTTGTGAACATAAAAACAAAACGAGTATTCTAAGACCAAACAAAATTGGCCCATGAGGAGGCAGCAGCAGGGCGGGGGAGGCCGGCCGGCGGCGGCGGCGGCGGCGAAGAAGAAGATGGGGAAGAGGAGGAGCTCCCTTCAGTCCAAGGCGGGCGGGAGGAGGGGAAGGGGTGGGGGCGGCTCCTGCGTCGCCCACACGTTGCGGCCACCCCCGCCGGCGGCTTAAAATCTGAGGAAGGGTAGATTGATGATTCGACGATGGTGAGGAGGAGGATGCTGAGCATGTCGATCTGCAGATCCACGTATCTCGAGAGATCTGCAGGTGTGCGTATCTCGAGAGGGATCCGCGGATGACACTGTGGGTGCGGGGCGGTGGCCGGACGAATGGGCGAGGCCAGCAGCCACTCCTTGCCGCCCTCTCTCCCCCTGGGTTGGACCGACGAGAGCTCCTCCCTCTTCACGGCGCCCCTCTCTACTCCCCCGCATCATCAGCTGCAGTCTGCTACTACCACAGACGGATCTACTACCACCTGCACATTCGACCAAGCCAAGGCACAGATTGCGGCGCCGCGATACGATACGGGCGCCGTGTGCACTACTGAATCCATACGACGTATCCGGCCCAGCCGATGATCGTTGCATGCCACCATAGAAATCCCCAAGGGCTCACATACGGCGGCGGATCTATCTATCTATCTATCTATCTATCTATTTATCTTCTAGCGCCTCTACTAATCTTCGTTTTTCTGCCCATCAGCGGACTCCCTCACAACACATCCAAGCCTAATGACAGCACGCATATCCATACACCTCTATCTAGCATCTCATGTAACCTCGCGCATGCATGAAGCGTCAGCGACGATTAATGAATAAGAAGGAACCGGAACTTGGATGCATTCAGAAAACACACACACACACACACACACACCAAAAAAAAAAGAACAACCACTCAAACGCTAACCCCGCTAGTCGGAGTCGACGAAATGGAGCTTCGAAGGAACACAAATTAGAGGACTCAAAATCAAGGGAAAAAAAGACACGAAGCAATCGCTGAGGGGCAGAGCCACCGGCAGCACGAGCGATCGATCTGAAAAGGAAAGAAAGGAAGAAAGAAGGCGGCCCCGGCCGACTAACGTGGAGAATGAGAATGAGAATGAGAATGAGGGAGAGAGGGAGGAAGAAGAGGTGAGAGAAGGAAGAATGGTTAGGGTTGATATTTATAGGGTGCCAGGGGGTGCAGAAAAATGGTGTAGATATATATCTAGATCTTTAAAAGATTTTACGAAAGAAAGAGGGTTTTGTTTGAAATGAATTGTTTTATGTATATACATTATTAACACACAGCAGCTGATGATCGAACGAATGGATCTCTCTCTCTCTCTATCTCTATCTATATCTGTATCTATCTACCCGATTCCCTTACCTTCTAAGTCTAACTAAAACCCTAGAAAAATCCCGTCTACTGCTTTTTTGTGCACTGATACAATTTTGCATCAAAGGGAGGGCGCTTGTGTCGCTTTCACAGAGGTCACATCAGAGCGTCCCGTGAAAGAGAGCGCGCGCTGCTAGATCCGCCCATCCATCCATCCATCCATCCATCCATCAATCATGCCCATCCATCCATGCATCCATCATGCCCATCCACCAGCGGTATCATTCATTCATTCATTCATTCATTCATTCATTCATCATTCCATTCGCTCTACGCTACTTACTTAGTACTGCTGCTGCTTTGCCGCTGCTAGTTTTAGAAGAGTGTCCGAGCCAACAAACAAAAACAGCCCATGTGACCCACTGTCCGCCCATCATCATTCACCATCCATTACCGTCATCATCATCCTCATCATGATCATTCACCACCATCAGCATCAGCATCATCATCAGCATCAGCATCATCCTCAGCAGCAGCATCATCATCAGCATCCTGACCACCACCATCATCATCATCCTCAGCAGCATATGTGTCTACGCTACTCTGCACCTACGCTTCAGTGCCCTTCTCCTTCCTTTGATCTCTGATCTTCCTCGCTCCTCCTCCTCCCTCCCCCATGACATCGATCCATGTACTTAAACCTCCATCGGATCATCCATCCATCTACTGATCCGTCACCATACACACGATTTCCTTCTCATGCCTCCTGCGCCTTCACTCCTACTTACAGCTACTGCCGCTGCCTGCCATCTCTCTCTGAGCTAATTCAATTCGTTCCTCGAAATCAATCCCAAGCCTGCCCTTGATCCGCTCGACGCGCATAGAGAGAATCATGATCATGTGCTTGAGCTTCGTTCACTAGTGCATATTGTGCCATGCGCCGCATTAATCCTCATCGGCCGCCCGCCCTCGCCGTTATTGTACGTGGCAAAATGAGCTCTACAAATTATGAGATCACTATGCCACACAAGTTGGCTGATCTCATGAACAGCATTGTAAGTAGCCCCTGTGCAGCATGCATTCATCAGCTTAAACGCGATTCTCGTGCATCAGGTGGACTGCGTCCGCGATCGGCTGGAAATTGAAAAACTTCAATGTTTGATGTCCATGTATGTATGGATCGTCAGAGGCTTAGTCGGATGTAACTGAGTCGATTGGCAGCTGGATCATCACCTTGCTCGATGGTCGAGCTGAGGAAGCCAAAAAAAACAAAAAAAACAGGCATCGAGATTAGGGATGCTGTCTATAATTGTCACGTTTGGGATCATCGGAGCACGATCAAACATAAAATTAGCTGCGCCCGAGCTTTCTGTAGCTGGATGGATGCCCATGAGATCGTCGACCGACGATCATCATCCTCGATCGAAGAGATTGTTGTGATCTTCTGTAGCAAGCAAGCAAGCAAACAAAGCGGGGCCAACAATTATATGATTCGGACGACGATGATATCGAAGCACGTTTTGACTGACCGCTGCAGTAGTAGTAGTAGCAGACATTGGTAAACAAGAAAAAGCTACCTAACGCTTTTGCCAGATATTTGGTAGGATATTCTCGTGATCGCATCGTGCCTTGTGCTTTGCTTTGCTTGCAGCCATCGCCCTTCCATTGCTATGAGTTGTATTATAAAACGAAGGTGCATGCAGCAGCCTTACCTAAAAAAGATGCAGCTGATCATCAACTGTTGTTCATATTGAAACCCACCCCCCATGTTGTGTGACCAGTGACTAGAACAAACAGCCTTACAAAAAGGCGTGGCGGAATCTCGACTATACCTCACGTCACCCCATTATATTATGGTTCAAACGGAAAGATATATAGATTCAACTACATCTATATTCCCGTGCAGAGTAGTACTAGATTGCACTCCCCCTTAAATCTTTTATAAGTTACTGCCGGTATCGGTTTTACCCGGAGCTCCTTCCCTTGCCTGCAACTTTCGGTAGTATAAGTGGTAGTGGTACTCCAGCACGCAATGATCAATCCATCAACTAGAATATTGCGTCGTTCATGCAATACACAAGCAGCAACTAGAATCCCAGCAGCTTTAATATTAATCACAGTCACGCTTTTTCTCGTCGAATTGTTTGAACGATATCATCGAGATGCTGGTGGCTTATATATAGTGTGCAATATCGTTGATGCCGGTAATTATGGCAATCGAATTCCAGCGCGTCTTTACAATATTTGTTTAATGAACCGAGACCAATATGTGGTATAGGGTTCTTAACTAGGCCCAATGTCGCTTGTAATGGGAATCGGATTACCGATATGGCTTCCTTCGATATGACTTGGTGACTTATATAAGTGATCCGTATAGAAATTATCCACACTAAAGTACTGGAATGCCAGCCTTAATCGTAGTTTAATTACTTGAACGATTGGGGGGGCGCATGGCTTATATTAAATGCCCATCGTTGCGAATTATATAAGCGAGAATATATATAATTGTAACCACAACTTCATTCGGTTCGACCAACAAACAATCCCAAAACCAGCCGATCACGTAACTGATCGCATGATGATCATAAGCTGCTTTCAGGTTCATGCATATGCATGAATGTTTTGGGTCGATTTACTCGAAGAGCAAGCCGTACTGCCCTCGTCTTCGTCACACAGGGAAGTAACTGTTCTAACCAACATCGACCATGTGTGGTTGAAGGAACCGATGATACAAAAGGAGCTACAGAAGAAAGTTTGATCGTACGCAAGCTTCTTCTTAACGTTTTGTTCTATGTACTTTGCGCTGCGCGCCCGTTGTCGGGATCTCTTGCCTTCGTTTACGAACCTGACTGACTTCGTCTCCTCAATCAATTAATAGCTTAGGGATCGACATCTTGCAGCTTGCAATTACGTACTTCGACCATTCACTTCACCGTCCGTACAATACAGCTAGCTTTCTCCGTTGTCTAGACGTTTTCGCACCTCTACAATTCATGTGCTAGATTAAGACTTTGGATTGTAGAAACTGGCAAGCTGGCAGCTAGCTAGCGATATTATACCTGACTGTGATCAGCTCCAATCTACCCTGAAAACTGCGTCGTGGCATGCCATATGAAGAATGCCAGCAAGAGTGGCAATAATGTCTGCATGACACCCTTCTAACCTTCGGAACGATGTTGGAGTCCTCCGGAGTGTAATAGCTTTGACCTAACGTCATATGCTAACATATTTCCGAATCTCGACACAGTATGTTGTACTTGATTTGCAGCAGGAGATGCTTATATGGTGCCATGCGAGTTCGACAACCACAGGTTAGATCGAGCAAAGCTAGTATAGCTGCGCAATATGAGATGAGCTGCGGTGTACTCATCGGCTAGCTAATCGAGGAGATTAATGGACGATCGAAAGTCAAATGCCTAAAAGAAGTATGGAGTAGCTGGATTGGTATGTGTACATTGATATGCATCGAGTAAAGCGAGGCATTGATGATGCATGATCACGATCCTGTAGCTCTATGGATGCTGATGGAGTATCGATTTATATTATTTGGCGCAACATCCCCGTCTCCGCCAATATTGGCTGTACAATGATAACCATTCATTGGAAAACGCGTGATGCATCATTGGAAAATGATCATAATCGTAATTCCAAGATCAACAGAAATATAACAATGCCCTTCACGAAAGATAGCAGTCCTCAAGACGTAGGAGAACTCCAATATGCTTTAAACCCAATTATCCCGTCAGATGAATACATGATGGGAATTATTGGTGCAGCTTGTCATTCTAATTTGTCATTCACTTGGCTCCTAATCTGCGTTCAAATCGCAGTATAATCATACATCATTTCTCTTTTATATAACAGCAATTTTGCAGGCTCCAAAACAATTCCCTGTACGTTGTTAAATGTGGATATTAGTTTTGGATCATAAAAACATTGCTCATCATGATCTCGAATGAGCTATTAACTGGTATGAATATAGTAGCTTCCTTTGGATTTAACGCAGTAGCTGTGAAGATTAAATATTATCGATAAAATATATCAATATTGGATTAAGAGATTAAACGTTTTGATATCAGCCAAATTTTGTGGCTCGGAAAGTTAGATGATGTAGACAAGCATTCACCACACAAATCTATTGTACTGCTTGTAATTGTTGCTCAATACACATTTCATATACTAGCTGATCAAATAGAAATATTATGTGGGAATCGAAGTGTATATGTGAACCCTCAGAAATATATTCCGTTGATGTGATGATCCAATTCGCAATTTAGAATTATATGATGGACACCAGAACAGCTGGAGAGTTTAAAAAATATGCAGCAGCTCGGATTTCAGGAAAATTAGCGCCCTCAAAGTTTGAAAAAACTCCAAAAAATTAAACAATGCATCGTAGGCAGTACTGTGCACCAAGGTCAACCATCCTAACTAGGCCAAGAAAGATATAATAGCTGTACGAGTAGAAGGCCGCCCGGTAGATGCACAATTAAGTGGTGGAAAATAATATATTGTTGTTAAATTCTGTAACTAGATCAGAAACCAGAAACTCATTTGATTTACTTGACAATAATATTTGAACAAAAGTAATTCATGGTATAACTCTAGTTGATTCCGGTAGAAACTAATTGCTGTTTGTGACTAATTTGTCGTTATTACTTACCATTAAACGGCATATCTACTTGTTGCTTGTGGCTAATTTGTCGTTTATAGTTACCATTACACGGCATATCTAAGTACTATTTGTGACTAATTTGTCGTTACTACTTACCATTAAATGGCATGTCTGATTGTTGTTTGTGACTAATTTGTCGTTAATACTTACCATTAAACGGTGTATCTATTTGTGGTTTTGTCTTGCTGTATGTGACTAATTTGTCGTTAATACTTAGCATTAAACGGCATAATATATTCTACTTGTTGTTTCGTCTTGCTGTTTGTGACTAATTTGTCGTTAATACTTACCATTAAACGGCATATCTACTTGTTGTTTTGTCTTGCTGTTTGTGACTAATTTGTCGTTAATACTTACCATTAAACGGAATATCTAATTCTTGTTTGTTACTAATTTGCTGTTTATACTTACCATTAAACGGCATATCTAATTACTGTTTGTGATTAATTTGTCATTAATACTTGCCTTTAAACGGCATATTATCTATTGGGCGATAGAACAGCAAAATAGCACTGTTTCTCTCGGGCAAAACACGGACTGCACATGGTCTCAAGTAAGCAAGTTATAGATACAAAATTATGTCTTACGAAGGATCAAATTATGAGATATAGAGAGACTTCAGCTTCTTATTCTATTGGGTTCACCAGCAATGCGAAACTTGATCGTAAGAGAACTAGGTTTGCACTGTAGCATTAAAGGTGAACTGATCAAACTAAATAATGTAGTGTACGATCGAAAGGAACACCAACTCTGAACGGCCTGTCCGGATGGCAGGAGAAAATTTTCTGCATGTCAGACATTCGATATTGTACATGGGAAAGACGACGACGACGACGACGACGACACGAAACGATGATGTTCGTGATGACGCAGGTGCATGGCTCGACATTAATCCATCGTATCATCTATGCATTGCAAACTGCTCTATCTAAGAGGTAAAAACTCTCACAAGAGTGGATTTATCAGCAGCATTATGTTGAAATTCAGCCACTGATATAGAGATCTGTTTGCGCATCGCAGCCACTGTAAGCTGTTTCAAAATCCCCAACTCTTCGTCGAACGACATCTAAGAATATGTGATCATGCTAACACTCATTAGCTACTCCAAAGATAGACCAAGTATATAATATAATCGTGATAACATCTACGGATCAAAAGAGAAACCGTTGTCGCAAGCGATGATCTCGAGGATGTGAAACGCAGATCCAATGTCATTGAGCTGTAAGAGCTAGCGGTTTTGGCATCATGCGATCGCTGACTACGATTGGAGAGAAGTTTGGAGGGAGATGGTTGATGGGTTCTGCAAATGCATAAAATGCATTCTTTTCGGAATCTATAGTTGATCTAACATTTGAATGAAAAAAGGAAGGAATGTTACATCAAGGCATCAAATCGAGGACCTTTCCGGAGTCCACAAGCCAAAGGGAGTAGTAAAATCGGCCTTGGGATGCACATGAAGATGCAAAAAAGGGGGGCGCTTTCTGACTCCTTTGGATGTTTGCAACTAATATGGTCGGCTTAAATCTGATGAATAAACAGCATTAGAACGAGATATTAGAAGGTGCCAATAATGGGCTGAAGGCAACACATGGGATTTTCCGTAGTTCGAACACTAAGAATCATGGCCTTTTTAATCTGGATGATACATTTATTAGAAACACTTCGTCAAGATCTTTAAAGCCCTTGTAAACTACCTTCCTTCAAATTGATGGTAAAATTGAGCATATCAACCAAAATTCCATTGGTTTGTTAGCTATTAGCAAGATAATTGGGTCGATTTCATGTACCAAGATTTGGTGTTTGCTTACAATAATTATTCAAGAGTTATATACCATTGCTTGCAACACAAGGCGCCTTAGTACATCCAAAAGTCTCAAACAATCCCTTCATTGATGATTGCTTGCTACAACTAAAGGATATCTCAGCCAAAAAAGGCTGCAATTTAACACTCTGCAGACTCCTCACCATGAACCCATTATTTTGAGTTGGCTGTTGTGTATGGCTACTCTAAAAATACGAAGTCTACGAGGCCATGTGACAAAATTTCGAACATGCAGAAGTCCATTCGTGATAATCGATGGGACTTGCCTCCACAATATTCATCAAATATGCTTTCTACAACTTCATGGATCAATTATTATATACGTCTACAACAATTGCACATGGGAGGAGCCCATTAAAAAACCCTTACTTTGCGTGCATTGTTCATGTGAAGAATTGAAAGCAAACAGACAAAATAATAGTCAATTAAAGGTTAATAGATTGAAAGAAAGACAAAAGACAAAACCGAAGGCCATTCAACTACCATTCTACATTCGATTATGAGAGTGCGCAGAGAACAATCAATCATCCTCATCCTACACAATTAGAAACCTTCAATCAACATACCATGGATGGTCAATTAACAAATTGGAATCTTTATGCATCATCAATGTGATCGATTGAAAGAAAAAGAAAACCAAAAGGATGTTAACAGCCATCTAACAACCACTGTGCTCATCTCATATGAGAGCTCCCATAATATAATTAGCAAACATGAACTTATCCAGAACAAGTCATAACCAAAAAGCCACGGATCGATAATAAATTAGTCTCTAAACTAAAAGAAACATAGAGAACCCGACAGGAAGAGAAAAAACTAAGTTCGATCTTCAAAAAGAGGCAAAGTACAAAATATTTGAATCGAATCCAGCCTTTTAACTTTTCCACATTTGGATGAAGGCCAAAGCATCCTCCAACAAACTTAGTGGTCAATCATAGCATGATATGCAACAATTTTGTTTTGTTTTATGAGCCAGTATGTGAGAGCTTCTACGTTCCCCACCATTGCATGTGGGGAAGGTGAAAGATGGATAAATTTGTACCCAATTAAATCCAGATAAAAATGTAAGCAATTAATGTCCTTCAGATTCTTACAGGAGGATCCTTCAGAGATGCTGGATCAGCGATATGTGAGTTCACCATAACATTGTATACAATTGCAAAATGGCAATAAATATTCATAATAATACATTTCATAAGGTCAAAAACATTTTGCAAGGCTGAGAAATAACAACAAATATCCAAGAACTTGATATGTTAAATGAGATTGCAAAATAACAATAAATATCCATCTCATAGAAGGAACAGTTCATTCTCTGAGCTAAAATTAAAGGAACAAACTTCCATCTTTTACAGCAAAGTTAATCCTTTTTTATTTTCTCACAAAGTAATCTAAAAAAAGTCACCTTAGCTGATTTTCAATGGGATTCATTGTTTCTTTTTACAAATTACTGACAGGGCCTCACCGGGTGAGTGGCCCATCAAGTGTCAAGAGAAAAGAATATAACTGGGAAATATCTTTTCCATAGAATCAGTATAGTTATTTGAATTATTCCTTGGGCATTATAAATATAATGTGATACATACATTTCCAAAATCATTTGCACGTGAACAATTTCAAGGAAAAAGAAATTCCCAACTTTGTACTGTTTGAGAAGAATGTGTCAGTGTAATGTACTTACGGTATGGCCTTATCCATATTTGGCTAATGCAAGCAACAGTGATTTATAGGCTGCCCCACAATCCTTGAACTTTGCCTCAGCATCCGCCTGCAAATAACATTTTATAAATGTTATTTTCACTTTTCTCTTGGTATTTGGTAGACTGCATCATTTACTGTTAAAATAAAATCTTTAAAAAGGCATCATAACCTAAGACCGGGGATATCTGTATTTGTAGATGTCCAAAAGAAATTCTCAAGGATATCGTATGGAAAAATCAGGGCATTTATGATCAGCATAAATGAATCATAAAGCACTGAGAAACAGCGGCTCTTCTCACCCCCTAGCATGCATGGATTGAGAAAACATTTGTTGATCTCGATACAAGGTTGCAAAAAGAAATCATTTTGCAAATGCTACATATTCAAACTATTTTAAACATTTTAAAACCTACTTTGCATATTCTAGCGATATAAATAATGAGTGAAGAAATTTGACCAGAGCATGGGTAAAACAATATGGTATTCAATCACCTTGGCAACATCTGCATGTCGATCTGGGTGCCATTTTAATGCAGCAGCACGGAACCTGGATATTTGTCAAGAATAAAACCTTCTTAGGAACAAAACATATACCAGATAATTCTATTCGGTGAAAATTCACCCTCGCGTATGATAAAAAATCTACTCACATTGTGCTACAAAACACGAAATTCATTTAAGTTCTGAACATCATGACAACACTCACTTCAACATGTGTGATGAAAATGTTTAATTTTAGTCTTATTTTTTATGTTTAACCCCCGAAGACAAAAATAAAAATCTATTTAAGCGAGCATCTGTAATATTATGAAAATAAGATCAGAAAAAGATAACAGAGAAGAGCATCTGTAACTGTAGGAGTTAAAAGATAATAGCGAAGACTTGTTTTAGAACACTTACGCTTTTTTCAACTCCTCAATTGTCAGAGAACCACTAGGTGGTAATCCAAGGATCTTTCTATCTGACGCTGAGCCTATAGTTGGAGCTTCTTTGGTTACTTTCTTCTCCCCAGTGGAGCCATTATAAGGTGAGGATCCACCAACACCCTTTCTTCTACCCTCAGGGAAAGGAACATCATATGCAAATCTAAAATCTTCAAAGAATCCACCCCAAAATTGACTGAAACTCTCTCTCTGCCAAAATTCATGGAACAACTTCTTTGAACCCTTCCGAGGAGCCTCTGGATTTGATCCTATATGAATAGACACCGTGCTGATCAATGATACACACTGCATTTAGATTCATGATATTTAAGACAATGCCATTGCTTCACAGCAATAATCATAATAAATCTAAGAACAAATAGAATATATTAGTATAAAGAAAAAGTATTCTTCTGGAGCATGAATGCAAATTAACCTACATAAGGGTGTGGAATGCCTTTGCAGAAAATGTAAAAAGCCCGGTTTGGATGCTCTATACTAATAAGATAGATTTGTACAATATGCATAAGCTATCCAACATAATCCTAAGAAGCGGTCTTGCAGATTTTCTGTGACTCTCCTATGATTAAACTTATTCTTTCTCTCAATTTAAGAACAGAGAATGTTGTTATAATGAAAGTGAAAATATTAAGATGCATAAAAAGAACAAATTTTGAGAGGTATAAAATATAGGCATGATTAAAAGGAAAAAGCATGATACTCTTTTGCTTTCTATATCCTTCAAAATAATTAGGCCCACTCCCTTCAAAATGTCTATGGCCAAATCCCCCCTTCTTCCTTGACATGCCAGAAGACCAATAGAGCTGCAAAGGAGCACATAAAGGATACATGACATGAACAAATGCACGATCACACATAGACAAACTTGGCAAAGCAAAAGCGAAATAAAATACCTCTTCAAAATTCCCATAGTATATTTCACAACATCTCCACTTCAGCAAATCTCTTTTCTCAGCTGCTCTTCTCTTTCTTTTGGTATAATTCACATATTCCTGTATTCAAGAATTCCTCCTTGTGTTCTTTCATTCATTATGCGTACAATACAAGCTCATTAAATTCAAGGGTATCATACCTTGTGGCCATCTCTCAGACCCTGTCAAAAAAAATGAAAGAATCTTAGTTTCTCTCTTTTCTCTTTGTTATTTTTTCTTTATCTCTTTATGGGACATTGACACTTTAGATTTTCTAAACTAATATGATATATATATATGCGTTGTTGCTCTCCAAATCAAGAAAATTTTTATTACGTAATTACGTCTCTTTGGACTGTAGGCTAATTTTCCTATTTAGAAGATATATATATATATATATATTCATTTATTCTTTTTCCGAGCAAGGGAATCTACTCAGGTTGCAGAATTCCTCTGACTAAGGAGCCATGACGTGATAATAAAAAACAGCAATAAAAAGTTTTAAAAAATATGTTGGAAAATGATGTGTGGTAACGAAGGCTTTTGGCATCAAGGCAACAATATCCCCAAAATACAAATAATGGTAGTAGGCTCCCAGATAACTGGCAGACACATTTAAAGCCATAACTTCTTAGTCAGGCTCATAGGAAATATTTTACCCTCTAAAATATAGTGTACATATATCTATATTTCTTTTTCTCATAAGGCACAAGAAGCCATATATGATTCCAAAATGACTTATTGTAGCACACGACAGTAACAATCACATGCATATGAATTATATTTCTATCGAAGCAATCAATCAGAGAAACATTGCATTGTGGTTCTCTTTCATATACCCTCTCTACTTTACTATTTCTGATGAAAGTAGAAGGATAAGGCTTAGCAAAATGGCCACTTGCAAGGTACAGGAACGTGCCATCCTTCTAATACCCTGCACATTGCCAATTTGATGGAAGCAGGGAAGCAAGACCTACAGCAGATATATATTCAAAAAAATCTTTGTTCACACAAAAACATAAGTTCAAGCCCCCCAAATGCATCACCTTGATTAGATGATGACAAGGATAGCTGTTTGCTTAGGACAAGTTTCCCAATCTTCAGAATCATAAGGATTCGTACTCTTTTTCTAGAACATAAGTCACAAAGCAATCACAGATCATTGATTTCTTCAACCAGAAATCAACCAACTCGCACCTCCACTGATAACACGTCAAAGGTATCTTTCAGCATACAAAGGAAAGCAGATGATGACAATTACAGAACATAGTATGGTTATGATGCACACATACCACACAGAGACTAGATTTTGGAGCTCAGTGCACGTAAATGGAATTTTGTGTACTTTGTCATTCCACTACCTCATCACATCAGTCACTTAGATACACACATCTGCTAGCTATCACTCATCCGATCATAAAGTTGCTTCATGCAATATGATGATTATCATGTATCATCACGGAAAAGAGCATTTCTTTTTTCGAATCCATATGGAGATCTTCAAGTATTCAGTAGATCATAGAGAAATGCTGACCAATTTAAATGATATGAGATCAACTCTTTACTACAGAATTAATGAAGATTGCGTGACACTACCAGCTTCTTCCCTGGATCTATGTCTCCATTGACAGGCTTCTCCAAGATATTATGCCACCTGTGTAAGGTCTATCACTCATCCGATCATAAAGTCGCTTCATGCAAGATAATGATTATCATGTATCATCACGGAAAAGAGCTTTTCTTGTTTTGCATCCATATGGAGAACTTCAAGTATTCGGTAGATTAGCTTAATGAGGTGATGCAATCAGGACAATTCCTCAAATTCAATGCTCTCTAATTTTCATTTGATGCCCAAGACAGCAAGCAAGACTTCCAACATGTGACATATGTGTTCTCTCTACCTAGGCATACGAGAGATCTTAAGGGAATGAAACAATCGCATGTGACAACAGCCTCTGCACCAGCATTACAGACTCTGTTTGTGGATTCTTGCATGGAACTGGTCATGTTTCTATCAACCAAAGGACATCAACATATCAAGGATAAGTACCATCCCGTCTTCCATGAACTGACTTCCAATTCATTGCATGTAAATTACAAGACAAAATTTCAACTGTTCTGTCTATCTACTGACTCAATCCAATATGAAAAGTATTAATACCCAAGGACTAAGGTGGTAATCAAATGGTCTCAGTTTCACAGAAATTGTTCTGTTTTCTGGTTTAGTTAGAAAACTTACAAAGAAAACGCCAAACGTATAAGCACAAAATATTGAGAGCTGAACTGTTTCCGAAAATGATTGCACTCACATATAACATATTTTGCATATCAATGAGACCTCTGACAAACCCCCCGAAAAACTGATTTTTTTGTGAATGAATCAACCTACTCAACGAAAGATCGCAAAAAAAAAAGCACCAAGAAAGCATCTAAACACCAATAAACCGATGCCATCTTATCTTCGCCGAACTAGAATTGCTCCAAGAAAGATGACGGAACACATAGGAGCCGAGCATTGCGAATGAATCGGCCTATTCGAAGACGAAAGCAAAGGAGAGGGGAGCGAAGGAGAGGATCCAAAGGGGAAAACAAAAAATACCGATCCGAACTTGTTTGCACGTTTGTCGAGACAGATCGAGGCAGCGTGGAAAGGGGCAGAGGGACGGAGAACGGAGGCAGAGGCAGAGGCGAGCCCGAGGAGGAGGTGAGTCTTGAGAAGGAAGGGCGAGGAGGAGGAGGCGAAGGAAGCGAGCATGGTTTCAGCCGTCGTCTCTCGTCATTCCCCGTCTGTCTGTTCGTTCATTCTCTTTCTGCAGAACTTTCTTCTTCTTCTTCTTCTCTGTTTTTAACACAAACTTCCTCATGTTCTTCTTTTTTCAACAGCAGAAGATGATGATTCTGCTGCTGTTCAATCTGCTGCCAAAAATTCCTGTTGCTGTTCAATCTGCAGCTAAAAATCCCTGTTCACTCTTCAATCTGCTGTTGAAAATTCCTGTTGTTGCTCAATTTGCTGCTAAAAATTCTTGTTGCTGTTCAATCTGCTGTTAAAATTTTCATCTACGGTTGTAGTCGGATCTGCTACTAAAAGTTCCTGCTGCTGTTCAATCTGCTACTAAAACTTCCTGTTCACTGTTCAATCTGCTGCTAAAACTTCCTGCTGTTGTTCAATCTGCTACTAAAAATTCTCGTTGCTGTTCAACATGTGTATGGACGCATGCTCGACGATCAAGCTAGATATATCTGTGAACACACTCTAGATATATCTGTTCAACCTACTGCTAAAAATTTCAACTGCAGTTGCAGCCGGATCTGTTGCTAAACATTCATGTTGTTGTTCAATCTGCTGCCGAAAATTCTTGCTGCTGTTCGATCTGCTAGAATTTTCAACTGTAGTTGCAGTCAGGAGCTCGGCCGTCTAGTTTGCGACTTTCATTTATGTATGCAAATTATCCCTCATCCGTAGTAGTGGTAGTTGTTGTAGTAGCAGTAGTAGGGATACTCTGATGATACGAATGGTCGTTCCGTTCAAAGGCAAATCGCGCTTGTAAGTTCGGCCGATCGATTCACGTTCGTACTAAATGAGAAGCTGATGTCTATTCTATCTACTTCAATGTCGAAGAAATGGAAGTAGTTTCCTCTCCCGTCGATGCAACATGGGAAAATGTCGAGAGAGTCCAACCCTCAACACGTGTATGGACGCATGCTCGACGATCAAGCTAGATATATCTGTGAACACACTCTAGTTGCAACACAAACTTCGCCAGCTACGATCAGCACTTCATCGATATGCACACTGTCAATTGCAAAGCCTCCTCTTGCATGATGGATGGAGTGAATGGTCGATCGTTATGGATTGGTATAATATAGTCTTATGACAGCAAGCTCTAGAGTGTTGGCAATATCCCGAGCGTGGGATAGATGATGATCTGTAGTTTGAACATTCTAAAATGCCAACCTCAGCCATGCACTCGGTGTATGAAATGCTTGACCAAAAAGTCAACTCCATCACCAACTATTGACGATTAGAGTCTGACCATCTCCGGATCTACCAGTTGACTCATTTCACGTGATCAATAACCAACTTGTTTCCTTCTCTTCTCCAAATGCTGATAACCATTCTAATATTTGCTCTGGCATTTTCACGTTTGCAATCTTCCCCATTTGAATCCATTGTCAGAGGTGTTTGTCGAGAGCCAACGCATGTCGAACTCGTAACTCCTCGATCCCTGTGAAGGGATATTCAACACAAGTCATTGATAAGATTCGACCTAAGATTCTCGTTACATTCCATCTCCGTCTTCATACTCTCTTGCCATTTCCAATGTCTTTAGTCGTTCACGCTTTATCGCTCTCATCTTCGTGAGTTCCTCGCCTTGACACGTCTAGTTCCGCTTTTGCAGCCTCATCATCCGTATTCTATCGTAATCTGGGGTTTGTGAGCGATGGGAGACGTACCTTGCACGAGGAAGTTGCACCTTCACAATCGATTAAATGTTGCATCTCGACGCATATGTTAGATGGTGTACCAAGCACAAGACAAACAATGCTCATTCGTAATCAAAATCGATCTGGCATGCAAAAAAACGGATGGTGCAAGCAACCACATAGGGCAGAGGAGTTTGAAAGCCCCAAATGCGTCGAGAGGTTTCGTCGGACTTGCTTCCGAGGACTCGTCAATCCATGTCAAGAAGAGCATCGCGCTAATAGCGATCATCATCATCACCATCACCATCCTCACCACCACCATCACCACCATCATATCATCAGCAGCAACATCATCATGGTGATCACCATAATCACCATCACCACCCTCACCACCACCACCACCACCACCATCATTATCATCATCATCATCATTATTATTATTATTATCATCATCCTCACCACCACCACCACCATTGTCACCATCACCATCATTACCATCACCATCACCACCATCACCATCCCCATCACCACCATCCCCATCACCATCACCATCACCATCACCATCATCACCATCACCATCACCATCATCATCATCACCACCACCACCATAATCATCACGATCGCTACCATTACCACCACCACCACCACCATCATTATCATCATCATCATCATTATTATTATTATTATCATCATCCTCACCACCACCAC